>JAPYYQ010000639.1:0-54339 GCA_030522585.1 Anagyrus pseudococci | reverse complement strand
GAAGGAAGAGAGAAAATAGGGAGAGAGAGTCTCTCAGACAGGGAAAGAGAGAGAGCACTCGCGAACGTCCGTTCGGCTCGGCAGCCGAAAGCGGAATCACCCTCAACGCCTCGGATATATGTGTCACGACTGTTTTATTTCTCTCTCTCTCTCTCTCTCTCTTTCTCTTTACGCGTATAAATAGACCAGCTCCGGCCTCGCGGTCGGAATTAAAGAAAAAGAAAAAAAACTTTAAACTCGGACTCTGCGCAGAGCTCGCCGTATGTACGCGATATATCAAATATTCAAGAGCTTTCGCCGTCGTCGACTTTGCAGCTTTGAAGCTTCGACGTTTACACCGCGCGGAGTTTTCCCCACCATCTGCAAGCCTATATACTTCTAATCCCCAACCTCTACCTATATATGTGTACGTTTGACAAGCGCTATTTGTCTCTCTCTCTCTCTCTCGAGCTTAAAGCGTCCAAGTAGCTTATAGCTTCGCGTCGATCGTCCAACGTCTAATAGGCCCGAATCACAGAGGCGAGCTTTCTTCGGGACGTCATACACACATTGTCGCTTATCTCATTTTCTCTCTTGTAATATACATCCCCTCCTCCCAGAGATGTCCCACGATTTATCAAACCAGCTCCCGATATAAATCGCTCTATCGGCCCCTTGGTATTCCCCGAGCGTTTAATCGTTAAATAACAAAGCGCCGATTCAATTATACCGATATGTGTGTTTGTGTATATACGTAGAGCGTTTGTCAAAGGCCCGACAGCGAATGTTTAACGCGTGCTCCGAGGAGGAGGGCTCGATCGAGCAGCCAAGTGGCCTCGTGGAATGATATAAACGCGACGATTGAAGTTCGGCAGCAGAGAGAAGCCAAACGGAATGGATGCGCGGGAGGGCAGGTGGACGAAGGCGGAGGAGGGGGGACGAAATAGAAATATATAAGAAAGCGAAAAAGAGCGTGAGTTACAAGAGAAACAGAGTGAGCGAGAGGAAGAGGAGAGAGGTGCGGCGAGGGGAGGGGCAGGTAGTAGTCGGGGCTCGATCAATATCATGCTAAGCGCGCCCTCGCAACTGGAAGTGCGGTCGGGCCGCGCGCACGCTCTCTCTCTCTCTCTGGAGCCGGCAAAGAGCACCGCCTCACCCCAGGCCGCCCCACCTCCTTATACACGAACGCGCGACTGCAAACAGCCGGGCCGCCGTCCGCTTATTTGTGCTGCAGCTCTCTCTCTCCCCCGCGCCCCCCCCCCCCCCCACCCGACCAACCATTCCCTCCCCTTTACGAAAATGGATGTGAAGATCGCGTGTGAATTAATTACGCGGCCCCAATTACTCTGGCCCTCTTCTCTCTCTCTCTCTCTCTCACTCACTTGCAAGCTCCCCTTCTCCCTCAACTGTGCCGGAATCTTTTTGCTTCGGGCCTTATGACGAGGATATGATGCTGCTTGTTTGTATACCCCCGCGCGCGCGCCACTTAACACTTGATATTCTTGCGAATCTCTCTCCCTCTGTCTCCCGGGCTGCGTCGCTCTGCTATTCTACAATGTCTCTTTTCCGTACTCCCACCCTTTCTATATACACGTCTTTTTTTCGTTCGCGATCGACTAATGGGTTATCGGCTGCCTGCCCCGTGCGTTTATCATACAAAATTTATCATCGCAAAAGAAAAAAAAATGATTTCTATATTGCGCCCTCGCTGTAATATAGATTCGACGTAATTGAGTATAGCGCAAGAGGCAAAGTACGCGCGCGCGCGTGTCGAGGGTATGGGGTTAAATTTAAAACAGGCGAGAATGCATCGGTGAGCATTGGATGCTCGTAATTATACGTAGAGGGGAGGGGGGGGAAGGGGTCGAGGCACAAAGTGCGCTCGCGTTTTGATTAATTATCGGTGCAAACCGGGAGTAAGAGCGTCGGTTCCGGCTGGGGGAGAGGCGGAGAGAGGTATACGGTATTATTGGGATGCTTGTTAAATTAATTCAATAATTATGCTTGCTATACATGTGTACACCGCTGCGGCTCTCTCTCTCTTCCTCTACTTCACTCTCTCTCGTGTGGTACGTGTGTCTGTGTACTTGTGCGTGCGTAGATTGCGTGCTCTCGCGCGAAAGAGGAGAGGGCACGCGCGCGGCAAATGATCGTTATACGCCTTGGTGACTCGGCGCCTCATTTGCAATTGTCAAAAATCGTCATCGACCTATCGCTCGACACGTGGAGTGAGAGGGCTACGTTCGATTGGGCTTTGGTGGACCAATTATAATAGAGGGAGAGAGATGGAGAAAAGAATAATTACATCGCGTGATTAAGCTTCGATGATAAATATAGTGTATTGGAGAGATGCATGCAACGTTGGGAAGATTTTCAGAAAGGGAAAAAGGTGAAATTGTAACGCCTTACCCAGCGGTCAAATGTTTCTAGGGTCATTAAAATGAGATAGAAGGACCCGGGCAGAGTCCTTGCGTTTCCAGGCCATGCGAATACCGCAGCCCAGAGAGAGAGAGAGAGAAGAGCATACATCCAGCCTACCGAAAAATGTATACGGAAACGGATGCTGGGAGGAGGAAAAGCAGCGGAGCTCTCTCGCTCCTGTATATACACTTCCGATCAATATGTGATGCCGTTGTCTACAGGGCGCTGTACGTACACAACTGACCATAGCCACGAAACTACTTTGTTATAAACGCAGTGGGGGGATGGGAATATTGTATTATATATACCATATAACAAACCTCTTCGCGGCAACAACACAGTTTTGGATAAATTCCTCCCTCTTCTTCTTTCGGCTTTTGTCTTAGTCAAGTATTCCGTATTGCGCGCGAATAGTTAAGCATCTCCTCTGGTAAGAAGCTCGGAAATTTTGAAAGCCCCCGGTAATAATCCGCAATTTTGCGGAAAGCTCGGGAATTTCGGGTAATACAGGGCTGGCGTCTTAGGCTCTCTATATACCCGGAAGCCAACCTAACTCTGCTGATCAAATCTCTCGGCTCTCTTGGACTGGCTAAAAGATAGAGAGAGCAATTGGACGCGTATATATAGTGGTGTGTGCGTTTTGAGTCAGCTAAAAATAAAGCTCGCCCCTACAGTCCCTTCGAAAACTTTATCAATTTTTCATCTTCCATATTACGGTTTTCCCCACCCTTTCACAATAGTATACGTATACGCATATACACAAAATCGCAGGTATTCTCCATATACAGCGGCTCTTCCGTTCGGCAAAACTTGGCCAATCTATCAAACTATAGCGACTAGACAAAAGGACAGGAGATATAGAAATAGAGCGTTAAATTTTTCCTCGCTTTCCCAGGGGGCGTTCCCGTCGAGCGCACCGGCCCGTCATTTCCGTTAATTAATGCGTCAACTTGGCGGCAGTACACCGGAGATCAGAGCTTGCGATCGCGGAACAAGGAAGCCAGAGACCAACGCTGCTGCTGCTGAGCGGGAAATCAATAAAGCGCGTAAAGTCACGCACCTCGATGATATATGTATCAGGCTCGTTTCGTACAAAGCCATTAAAATTTGATTAGGTTTACTTGAGCGTAAAGCGAGTTTGTTAAATGCGTGGTTGGGTTTTCTCTTTTTTTTTGGGAGTTTTCGGGTTTTTTTGGAGGGGATAGGGAGAAGGGAAATTTTTGGGGTTGAAGATGGGTTGAGGCGAAACGTTGAAATTAGTTTGTCGCGAGTGAGAGAGAAGCGCGTTGTTTGAGGCTGCGGCGATATGAATAATCTCTTATCCTTCTGCAGGAGATTTAAGCTTGATTTTTCAAAGTCAAAATTGACCTAGAATTTTCGAGCTTTCGCAAGGAGGTCTATATATAGGAGGAATCCGTTATTAAGCAAGGAATGTCGAGTAGGCAAGACTGTTTGGACGCTGGATTTCGTTCCTCTCCGCTCTGGATTATTAAAGAAAAAAAAACAAAAAAAAATTATGGTCGAGTTGAACCTAAAATTTTCTCTCCCCTGCCATATCCAGCGGTAGAATATGAATAAATAAACGATAACAGATCAACAAAAACGGAGCGAACGAGAAATAGCCAAGAAAAAAAACAAAAGTCTAGTTTCTCGACGAATAAAAGTATATAGAAAAAAAAAATAAATGAAATATAAAAATAAAGATAGAGAGACTCTGTGTGTGTGTCAGGAGTGTCGTTGGTGGGGGTAGGAGGAGTATAAAGAAAAGGGTTGAAAGCAAAGCGTACACAAGCTTTTGAGTCCGATGGAAATTCCATAAATTTTAACGACTGAGCTCAACCAAGAGAGGGGGTGGGTAGAGGTTACAGAGAGAGTAGCGGGGGAGTTGTCGGCCAGGCTGCTCTCGAGCGCCCCCTACCTTCTCTTTCGCTGTAGAGCAGCAGCAGCAGCAGCGCTTGGCCTCATCCCCGCTATATCCCACATCCCTCAGCCCCACTCCAGACATCTAAGCGGTCGTCTATCGATCGTGCCCAGTTTTCTCTCTCTCTCTCTCTTGCTCGCTCGTTCTCGCTAGCTCGCTCTCTCTCTCTCTCTCTCCGGCGTATACGCTCTGCTGGAAAACAGTTTTGCGCGCGCGGCAGAGCCCCAGCGATGCTGCGAGACTAAAGAAGGGGGGAAGGAGGAGGAGGAAGTGGGTGGATGAGCGGTGAGGGAGAGCGGCTGATACCTCCCCCCCCCCCCACGTTTCTAGTCCTCGCTGCACCGAAGACGAGAGAGAGAGGGTTGTTTAGTTACCGGGAGTCGTTAGACGCGTGATACTCCTTCCTCCATTAGGGAAATGAATTCCACCTCTATATGCCCGACCTGACCCGGCCTCACCCCTTTTTTTCTCCCATCCTCTCTCTCTTCCCTACTGCCACTCGCTTTCTCTCTCTCTCTCTCTCTCTCTCTCTCTCGGCCTTTCCTTTTTCTCCCGCGGTATATACTTTTACTCTGACCCCGACTCTGCCCTCTCCCTCTTACCTTCCTTAGGACATAGGTTTGTTTTAATTTCTATTCGCTGGAGACGGAGAAGCTGCTGCTGCTGCTTTTTTCCCTCTTTCTTTCAATTTCGAGAGAGATGTGTGTGTGTGTGTATGCTCGTGGAAAATTGTAATGTCTGCCTTTGCTTTTGATTTTTTTTTCTTCATCCTTTTAACGAGTCGTTTAAATTTTCATTCGGTTTAAGAGGCTTAACGGGTTTGTTAACTCCTTAATCTTGAAATCATAGGAAATTTTCGTTAATTACGAAGACGAAGCTCGGTCTTTTTCTTCTTTTTTTTTTCTTCTTTAAATACCAATGCAATCTTTTTCCATTATCTGCATTCAATTGTGCCCACGATTTTTCTTTGCGAACGAGTTAATCACTCGTTAAGAGATGTAGCTAGTATAGCTAATTGTTTGGCCGCTCGAGGATTGGCTATGCTTTTGCACTACGAAATACTGACGGTCGTATCCAAGAATGAAAGGAAAAGAAAAGAAGAAAAGAAAAGATAAAAACCGCTGGATATTGATATCGCCTCGGTGTTCTTATCTAGATAATTACTCGACCTCCTCGTTGACCCCTGATTAATTGTTATCGGATCGAGAGCAGCGAAGAAGCTCGCAAGCTCTCTTAAATGACTTATAAGGCAAACCGAAAAACGAAAGCTCGCGGAGATCAAAGCGATTATTTCGAGAGAAGTACTATAAATATATAAATATAGAGAGAAAAAAATAATGAAAAGGATAAACCCGCTCTCTTTTTTATCCTTTCTTTCAAATTATTTTCTCTCTTTCTCTCATTAATTAGCCATATCAAGCGATTAATTGAGTACACAGCCAAGCGAAAGCGATACAAAACTCTTTGAAACGATAAATAAAGCCAAAAATCGCTGGTTATAAAAGAATAGCTCTTTTGATGTATGCGCGTGTTATGTGCGAGTGTGTGTGCGGATGTTTTTAGTCGCATAAGCGACAGAGTCGGCTTTGTTGGCCCGATATAACTCCGCGCGCGGACAAAGATTATCATCGTATCGCGCTTGCTTTCTGCCCATTCTCTCTCTCTCTCTCTCTCTCTCTCTCTCTCTCTCTCTCTCATCGCGATACACTTTCGTTAATAAATAACGAAAATGTAATGCCCCACAAGAGCAGCCGTAAAACATACCCTCTCGCCAAGTATGCGATTATATACGTCCGTGTGTGTACGTGTGTGCGCTGTACGTACATAAAACTAAAGCGATTTATTTTCCAAAGAGACTTTAAATTCTATCCTCGATGTATATTTATATACACATATTGGAACTAATTAATTACACACTGAGTACAGGGATAGACAGACATTGCAACCTTTTCGTTAATACTCTTGTCGCACGTGCGTATAATCCAAGTAAAGAAAAAAGGTATAAAAGTTACCGTTAATTCTGTAACGTTCAAGTCGCGTAACGTAATTACGCATGAATTTCAAGACTTCAAGCCTCGTATAGTCAGCGTCGCGAGTGTGTGTATATATATATCTCGAATCAGGTGTATAAGCGTGTGCTCAAGCCGAGGAAAATTTTCGTTCTAAAAGCTCCCGGCTCTGCCTCTCGTCACGGGCATTTTCGCCGATACAAGGCTAAACGCGTCATTTCCATGAAAATACCGTGGGAGCGAAAGAGACCGAAGGACAAAAGAAAAAGAAAGAGAGCCGAAAAAATCTCCATGAATACGAGATGGGAAACGAGGGGCTCGATCGGGTATGGGCTACTGGCTTTAGCGATCGAGAGAGAGAGAGAGAGAGAGAGAGCCCCTTACTTTTCCTAACATCATAATCCAGGGAAGACGTCGTAGTCGTCGTTCTCTCTCTCTCTCTTGCGCGCACACACTCCTTGCCAGTTTTCTTCCCATTAATGCCTCGGATAAGGGCTCTCCTCTCCCGAATCGGCTCGTCTTCGAATTGAGATCCGCGCCTACGTACCTATAACGTGTTAAGCACGCGATTTCTCGGTCTTCTAACTTTTACATCGAATCTCACTCTCTCTCATTCCCTGCAATTCTTCCTTTCCCCTTCGCTATCTCGAGGCTTAAACCAGCCGCCAATTAGCAGAAGAAAAAAGGAAAAATTTATTTGAAGCTTATTCGCGCACAAATAATTCCAGAGCGAACTAATCGTTTGTGTGCTAAAAATTCCCGCCGCTCAAAGTACAGCTCGACATACACACACATAGCTTGGCATAAGCTCACACCGTATACATATTCTCCACATCGAAATCACCGCTCACTTTAAAGATCAGCTCGACGTTCAGTCGTCCCTGCCTCTTCTCCTCACGGCGACTTGCTCCATATTCGCATAAGCCTTTCTCACGCTAGCTATCCTCCGAGGCTTTACCTACAAAAACTGACCAAAGCCCAGAGAGCTATAGCGGCCTCCAACGTACACACACACACAGACACAGACACACGTGAATTCAACGTCAGGATGACCGAGCGAGGCGGATGCATCAAAGCGCATCATCCTCAGGCCGGCAATCGAGCGGGAAAAGAGCATACGCGCTTTGGAATATATTTTGCCTTCGGGAGGGTGGAGGGAAGGGGTCGCGCGTCCCGTCCTCCTCCATTCCTCCTCCTCCCCCGTGCATTGGCGAATGTAGGTCGCGCGCGGATTCTCCTTCAAAGAGAGAGAGAGGGAGAGGAGTCGCGAGAGCCTTTTTTACCCTCTATACATGTATACCAAGCGGCGAACGATGGAAGGCAGAGCGCTTTTTCCATTTCCTCGACTCTGCCTCCCCCTCTCCTCCTCCTTCGGTTCGCCGCGCTTATGCGGACTTTGACGCGGGTCGAAGTGATTTTAGCCAAGGCGCGTTTTGTTGACCCTACTACGAGCTTATGCGCGAAGGAGCGCGTCTATGGTTGCGCCGAGTGCAAAATCCTTGAGCTGATTAGTTAACGGCCACCTATATATATATATACCGCGTGTGCAGTTATAGTTTGATTCGTTGGCAATTCTACGTAGACCCCACTCCCTATTTTCATTGATTATTGGTTTTCTTACGTTTCGATCTGCATTACTAATTTACGATCTTTGAATGTATGTATGAGCGAAGCGCTGTGATACGGCGAAAAAGCGACGACAACAGGGGGGGGGGGTGGAGGGTGACGCTCGCTTGCTCTCCTCCTTCCTCTCTCTTTTGGCTGATGCGATTTGTAAAATCCGCCCGCTAACTCGACGTATAAGCCGGACTGGAGCTACTACAAATCCCTTCCCTCTTACCCCTGGCCCCACCCCTCGCTCTTGTAGCGAATGAATACAATAATAATCCATCTCTTCTTTCTCTTCTCTTTTCTCTCTCTCTCTTTCTTTATTTCTTTTGTGTCCAACTCTCGGTGCTTTTGTGTCGCCGCGATCGTATACATGTATACCTCGTTTTGTGCCCCCCCCCATTACTAATTCCCCGCGAAGATGAAAAAATTTCCGGAAATTCAATTCCACCCCTCCCCTTCTGCGATCGCTTCGTAAAAAAAGAAGTATCGCTTGGCTCCCATATACAACAATTCTCGCGCGCTTGAAATTCCGAACGGTACGTAGAGAAAAAAAATAACCAAACGAATAAACAAAACAAACAGTCGAAGAATGAAAAAATCATCGATCTATGCAGCATGCAGCGCTCCGCCGAAGAATAACCGTAAATATTGGCTTCTCGATCGTTGGCCAAAAAAAGAAAGAAGAAAAAAAAAGAAAATGATCCCACTGCCACCTTCCCACACAGCCACACGCGCTCCCGAGTTATTTACGAATACGTGCGCCGGCTGAAATTTCGCGGATGTACATGCAGAAAGAGAGAGAGAGAGAGAGACGCTCGGCAAGAAAGGCCGAAGAAATTCGCGCTGCGGAGAAGAATAAAAAAAAAAAGAACAACATTACCCCGACCCCTCCCCCTCCATCTCCCGAAGAAGCTCGAGCGCGCTCATCCTCTTTTCTTCCCTCGGCCTTTCTCTCTCTCTCTCTCCATCTCGTACAAAAGTCACGTCCGACAAATCGGCGAAACGAAACGGCGGAAGCCCTCTTGGCTGCTTTTCAATTTTCCAGCCCGAGGCCGGGCTCGGATTCTCCCTCGCGCTCTCTCCTCCAACCCCCCGGCTTCTTTTTCCTATACTGCGACTCGTTTTTCTTTTTTTTTGTCGTTCCCCTCTGCTTTGCCCTTTACGCCTCTGCCCCCCCTCCTCGCAACGAAACGCGCGTCTGCAGGATCGTGCGAAAAATTAAACGCGTTCGATTCCCGTCGCTTCTCCATCTTTCTCTTGGACCCGCGCCCGTATTTGCTCGCCCGCACTCTCCCATCCCCCTGTACACCCTCTATACCTATATCCTTAATCCATTCGCGTCATCTTCATTCGGCCTGTTATAACACAATATTGTTCTTCGAAATTATCGCGGACCACTTTACCAGGCCTGTAATATCCCGAAATATCCCGGCGCATATACTCGAGCGACTTCCCTCTATAATACAAGCTATCCTCCCTAGCCGAGTAATAAATCCCAAAGATTAATAATACCACACAGCGTAACATCACAAAAAAAACCAGTCTGCCAAGTTGCAATAAAATAATCCCAAGCATACACCCAAAAAAAAAAGATAACTTCGCAGAGCCACGCGCGGCTCTTCCTAAATCCCCAGTAGAAAGAACCGAGTTCGGTCAGACTCTCGCAATAAGCCTCCGTATTATAACCTCACCTGTTCTGCTGTTGATCGTCGCTGGTTCCAGAGGCGAGGTTCCTTACGACTCTCTGCTGCTGTGGCTGGCCAGGGCAGCGGGCTCGCTCGGCCCGTCGTGCTGCTCACCGAGCCTCCTCTAGCCTCTCGATTGTCGCGGGCCCGCAGCCGAGCTCCTTGGCCTTGCCGTTGGCCCTCGCCTGCTGGACGTCGGCTGCCCTTTGCTTCTGCATCACACGCTTATCTCTCGGCTGAAAAGTAAAAAAAGAAAAAGAAACGGATCATCTAATGGTTCGACTGCCTATTTTCTAAATTTACCCCACCACCACCCTTGGCAACACAGACGCGTGGATTCGCGCTATACAGTATAATGTGTACAGTTCGGTCTCTTTGTTGCCGCCCTCCCTCGCACTTGGTCTATTGTGACATGTGCGCGCTTGCTATAGGGCACTCTCTCTCTGTGTGTACAGCTAATTGCGGCAAAGTAGCCTGCCTCCCTACCAATTACACTGATTCAACACGCTCCTTACCCCCCCTCACACACACCTAGCAACGCGTCTGTGCGGGATCAGTCTACCTTTAGCTGTATACGGTACTCTATGTCGAACTAATTTTTTTTTCTCTCTCTCCTCGTCTCTTTCTTTATTTTTTTTTATTTATTTTTATTTTTTTTGGTTGTTGTTGCTCGTGGAAATTGAATTTCCTCGGAAAGGAATATAGAACAAAGAGCGGTGGAATTGACGGAAGCAATCGGTTTCTCTCGGCTACCAGCGATAACCGTCGATGTTGAGTTCGAGGGCAAATCCCAGCGAGAGTCTATAAGGCTCTGTGTGTCGTTTCTCTCTCTTCTAGAGAGAGCCAGCGATATAAGGAGCGCCTGTCCATGCCCGGAAGCGTAGATAACACGCGGCAATTCGTTCCTCTTTTTTTTTTTTTGTTCTTTCATTTCTCTGCTCTATTATTCTTTATCGAATATAGGCAATGTAAGGAGAGAAAGAGAGGCAGAGAAGAAGAAACGTGGAAATGGGAAATTGAAGAAAAGCAATTTCGTTAAGCGAACAGTGCTAAGACGCTGATTATCGATCTCCTTTGTTTACCCGGGTGCAAATTAATAATCGCGACGTGAAAAAGCCTCGTATACACGTGCATAACGGCTAATCTCACGGCTACACACGCAGAAAAGTCCGGAGAAATAAAAACGTTGCTGCAGTTTCTCCCCGCCGGCTACATATCAGCCCTCCCATACACTACCACCCTTACGCTCTTACGATATTAAATTTCTTGTTTTCTCTCTCTTCAATTTTCCCCAACGCAGCGCACCTCCGCTCTCTCTCTATGTACCACTCGCTCTCTCCCTTTTCCCTTCCTCCATCCCTTTTTTTTTTCTTGTCTCCCGCTGGAAAAGCCGGCGGAGCCATCAACGATCTTTTTTTTTCTACTCTCTCGCCTCCTTTAGCAGCGGAAAATCGAATTACCCCTTACCGGTTTATTGAGGCTCTTTAAGAACGGCGACGCTGCTTTTATATAGATTTGATGTATACAGGTATACATGCGGGGGCGTCGAGAGAGCCTAGCCTTTTGCCTGTATATAGGGGGAGTAAAGGTGGGGGAGGGAGAGAGAGAAGAACGGCTCCTGGACTATATTGATTGACGTCGCTATAGTTTCTACGTGAAATCACATTGGACGTCCTGCAATTTATAGGCTGATCATATACGTGCCTACTATAAAAGTCATGGCAACTGGTACATTCGACCCCCTTCCTCTCCTACATAAACCACACACATACACGTATCTCAAATTAATGACCTCGGCCACGATAATTCCTGGACTCCTGGCTACTGCCTCGAATGATCGTGAAAAATATTAAAGTCCCGTAGTGCTGTAAGAAAAAGAGTAGCAGCCTATACACGACTCTCCCTCTCTCTCTCCCTCTTGCGCTTTTTCTCTCTTTCGCTGTCGGTCGTTAAAATTGAAGCGTATATTGTACACATATATAAGCACGGTTACATGTACAGGGAGCTAATGGAAAAAAAAATCGGTACATATAGGCGCTGGAATTAAATCGTTGATGTACAAGTGCGCGCGCGCGGGCGTCATAAATAACGAGTTATAATTGCGGCTGGAAACTTTTTGTGCGCTACTCCTAATTGATTACCATTGCTCTCTGGCGTATGTGTAGTGTGGGGGGGGAGGGGGTCGGCAAAATTTCGCGGAAAAACGAGGGAGAAAGGGGGCAGGAGGGTCGGACCTTAACTTTGACGATAACTCGCGGTTAATGAGCAAATAAAGTTAACGGAAAACAAGGAAGAAGAAAGAAATAGGCGGAGGGACGAGGGAGGGCGAGCAGTTAAGACGTTCCATAAAGGAAATTAAGGGGCTTGCACTCTCTCGCCGGGAGGCGATGAAAAAGCATGACAGGTGGCGCCTTCGTGGACCTCCCCTGCTACGAAACTTTCGCCAGACGACGACAACTCGCGGACTCTCGCCCCCCCTCGCTCTTATATATCTTTATATATACACTGGCCTACGATCCAAATTGCCGAAGCGAAAGAACTTGCTCTCTCTCTCTCTCTCTCTCTCCGCCGACGCTATATACTTTCAGTAACAGCAGGAGCAGCGAGCGAGGAGAGCCCCTCTGAGAGTGCAATCGTTTCGCGTACCAGGATCGATGGCAGACTCGAGACTCTCTCTCTCTCTCTCTCTCTCTCTCTCTCTCTCTCTCTGGGCTTTTTCTCATATTGCATTTCGACGGCTCTTATAGGCGCATGTCTGTGTGTGTATAGGAAAGTCCGGGCATAGCTTAGCCGCGTGTCTGCACGTATACCCCGGTGCCTCTCCAGGATTTCGGTCGCGCGCTCGCGCTCGTATTAAATAAACATACCATCCGCGCTGGCCAACCGCGTGTGTCACATACCGATCGTTCTATCCCCGCCCCCCCTACGTTTACATAACACGTACGTACGTACACAAACACGCGAAAGCTCGAGTATAGACGTCTTCTTGGGTTGCGCTGTACGCTTTCGGATGTAATATCTCTCTCTCTCTGCGTTACATTCCTTATTATTTATCGCGCACGTTTCGCCTCGATAATTCCACGCGTTATCGTCGAACTTGCAATTCACACACATATACAAATACGCTTACGCAAACTTTCCCGCGTACATGCAGAAAAGCACAAGCGAAAATAAAGGTCAAGGAAAAAGCCATCCCTCTCTCCCTTCCTCTGATATATATGTATATCTTTGAAACGACTTTAGCCTCTTTTTTTCCACAACGCCCCCCCCCCCCGGATCTCCTCGTCCTTCTCCGCAAGCGACCTTCTCTCCTCCGCTCTCTCCCGAAAGAACGTATGAATCATCACTTTATTTCGGCCGAGCGGGCGCCCGATCGAAGGCTTATCAAGGACTACACGCGGAGAGGCAAACAAATTCACTGCGCACGTCCAAATGCAACCGAGAGACCCAGCGAGCCGCGAATGCAAGAAGAGAGACAGAGAAATAGGGAAAGGAGAAGGGTGGGTGGGGGGGGGAGAGTCGTTTCTACCGACACTTTTTCGATATTTCCCGATTGACGTAAGCTACAAGTTTGCGGCCTGTCTGTCAATCAGTTTGCTTTCGTGCCCTCTCTCTCTCTCTCTCTCTCTTTTCCCTTCTGCGTTTTTGTATATATACCGATCTGCATTTTCCGCTCGTGTTTGCTCAAGCCGAGCGCAGAGAGAGAGAGAGAGAGAGAGAGAGCGACGATACTTTTTTTAAAACTTTTTGTCATTGCCCTCGCGCTTGGCTTTAATTTTTCAATCGAAGCCCTACGCCGTATATGTATGTATACATCGAACGAATAATTCAGCCTCTCGCGATTCGTTTGTCTTCGATTGTATAAAACGATCAATTTTTCAATCGGACAAGTATAAGACAGATGATAAAGGAAGAAAGAAACATTGTATACAGGGCGTGTACGAGAACGCCGCTGTTGAACCACAGCGAATAAAAAAAAAAAAGAAAGTTGGTATACAGGCGCGAAACAATTTGTAGGCTGATCGACCGAAAAGAGAGAGAACAAGAGTAGGGGTGGCGTGCATGTGTAAGGGAAAAGGGCGAAGAGCGGGCTCGGGCGATTACTATGCAGATGCCGGCCGTACTCTGGCCTCTCGGCCATTAACTCCAATCCTTTGACTTGCTTTCAAAAGCCCCCCCGTCGAATTTGCCCAGCGAAATGCTCGCGCTTCTCCCTCCTGCCTATCTCGGCTCTTGAATTTCGCCAAATTCTCGCGCATCCCTCTCTCTCTCGCGCGCGCGCGCGCGTGCACTCCCTTTTCCACGCGCGCATTACGCGCTGCGAATATTTTTACGCTCTGCCCTACGCGCTCTTTTCTCCCTATACCGTTAAAATCTGTGTACTACTACTGTACCTTCTTTCCCTTTTTTTGGGAAAAAAAGAAGGCTGAAGAGTAGTTGCCGAAAAAAAAGAGGAGGGAAGGGAGAGAGATCCCAGGCAAAATTTGGGAAAGCCGAGCGGTGTACTCGAGTGCGTGGCACACTCGATATAGCCCGGGGTATTGATTCGCCGACGTTCCCCCTTCCCCCTGCCTTTCCCTCTTCCCTCTGGAATGCAGAATCACGTACGGATACACACATAGCCAGAGACGCTGCGAATACACAAAGAGGGAGCGAAAGGGAATGGCAGGCTGCACAGCTGAAGAAGAAGGAAGAGGGAGACGAGGAGGAGAGACGCCAGTCGCGGGATATTGGTTTTAGAAAGCGTACAAGTATAAGGAAAGGGGCCCTCCGCTCTCGACCCCTACGACGGAGGGAGAGCGCTCGCGCATAAATTCTCAAATTTCCAACCAGTCACCCCCGCTCGAAGAGCCAGCCCTCGCTTGCCCGAGAGCGAATGAATAATCAATCGGCCGGCTTAAAAAGAGAGAGGCCTTTAAACTAATAAGCCCAATTCGGGGACGCATATTAAAAGGTCGAGGGGCTGAGGCGTATGCCAAGGGAGGGGATGATTGAGAAATTTAATGGCAAGGCCGAGGTTAGTCGGCTCGCGCAATTATCGCCTGCGAGCAACTATAGGAGGGCATTTTAGGAATGGCAGCAGGGAGAGGGCTTGTTTAACCGATAGACCGCGGCCGATGGATTTATGAGAGGCAAACGGGAGGCTAAGGAATTGACGCGCGCCCGGCTGCGGTTAATTTCGCTGTAAAAGCGAATCCTTTGCTTCGTTACGGCGCAATGGCAGGCGATTATCTCGGCAAGAGGCGTGTTACGTACACGCGAGTTGGGTGGTTTTTTTCTTTTTTAATTAAAATAGAGAGCCAATGCAATGGGATGTTAACGAGAGAAAGAGAGAGAGGGAGGGAGTCTGAATACGGCTCAAGCGAGCGGTAAATTTAAAATTATAATCGCGGGGATGTGCGCCCTGCATCCCCGGGCTCTCTCTCTCTCTTTTTTTATATTTATTTTTCAGCGTAACGAGCGAGAGAGAGTTGCTCTTTAGCCCCTGCGGGTATTTCGAAAAATCTATCGGACGGTTAGCATGATTCAATTAACTTTTATCAAGAGCGAGTTTAATTAAAACAGCCGGGAGACTGGCTTTTAAAAAAAAAAAAAAAAGAATAAAGATTTTACTTTCTGTGCGTGCGCGCGTGTGTATTTTCATTTTTTTTTAATCTCCTTTTTTTGCTGGGCAAATAAACAAACTTAGTTGCTACTTTAATTAGAGTTTTAACGTTTACTTCTTCTCCTACTCCGCTCCTTTCCTATTTTTTTTAACCGCGTGTAACGCGTGAATTATGAAAAAATTCTTGTAAGCAGGAGAAGCCGAATTCCGACCGCAGCGGCGTAAGAACGAAGAAAAAAATTAATAAATCCAAAATATGTTTGATGTATACTTGATGTACACGAGCAACAATGAACCAGATGGAAAACGCATTGTAACATCCTCGTATTATTGTAACAAATGATAATTAAAACGAAATAAGGCACATGAAAAGGAGCGGAGGCGAGAAGAAGGGGGGGTGGAAGGAAAGTAAATCGGGAGGGAAAAAGGAAGGAGAGGATATTATACACGAAAGCTCGGGAGAATTTTAACCCAGATGCTCAACCAGACGGCAAATCATATTCGGCTGGGTACAATGGAAAAGCGTTTGCGATGCAGCAGCAGCGTAGCAGCCGCCGCCGCGCGTTTCACATGAATTCTAATAATTTCGTATCGCGTCCCTCCTCCCAGCGATTTATATATATATATATATACGTATACGTGTACACGAATTTGACCTAGAGAGAGGAAGGGAAAAGCCGAGTGAACAGGGGGCCACTACATACATAAGCGGAGAGCAGCGTTGAGTAAATCTTCCTCTGCACTTAATTGCAGCACCGCTGGACTCTCTATGTGCGTATGTGGTGCGTGTACACTTACATAAACGAGTTATTTTCATTCCGTTATGTCGAATTTCGCAATGGACACGCTCTCCCGGTGAAAATCGACCCTTTGCCCCTCCTCCACCGCGACACTCTTTCTCTCTAGTTTCCGTTGCGTTTATTTAGTTTCAGAGCTTTAAAGCTTCCGCAAGGCTTGAACTACATTCGAGGATGAATTTTAATTACGATTTCTGAATAAAGATGAAAGCAGACCGAGTTACGAATTCGAGTAATCGATAATTTTCCTTCGCCTCTCTCTCTCTCTCTCTCTCTCTCTCTCTCTCTCTCTCTCTTTGCAAATTATCATGTTTTAAAACTGTGTCATTGCAGTTTGGTCTTAATGCGTTTTTTTCCTTTTTTTTTCTTTTATCCGGTTAATGTGATTGAGGGGAAAAAATATAACATCCAGGCGGATTACGGCGCATGTCTTTATTAATCATGGCGTGTACGTATCGACAAAAAATTATCCGGGCTTTTTATGCTATTAACTGGGTTTTTTTTCGATGGGGAATAAACGCGTGGGACGTTAAGTGACGTTGTATTGATTTATTATAAATAAACAATGAAAATAATAAAGTATACGCGCTCTTTCCGTCACTCCTGTATCTTTATTTATTGTCTCGCGGCGTTATAGAGGAAGTTTATTAAAAAAAAAACAACAACACAAACTATGTAAATTTATCTTCATGACGCTATAAGGCGGCTCGATTTTATCGACGGCGGTAATCAAATATAATATCTCCGCTATGGCGGAGAGAAAAAAAAGAGCGAGAGGGAAAATAATAAACTGTCTATATTGTCCGGCGGGTAAACTTTGTCAAGCGACTACGTTATATATAAAACGTACTGTAATTACGTTCCTTAAAGTTTTTAATTATAACGACGTTAGCTCTCTCTCTCTCTCTCTCACTTTGCGCTCAAATGAAAATGTCGCCGGCTCTCTCTCGCTTTCTCTCTCTCTCGTGTCCCTATAAATATTAAAATAAAAAATGCAAAGGGACACAACCGAAAAAGGCGCGGAAAAAGAAACGACAAGAAATAAAAAAAAAGAAAGAAAAAATAGTAGCTTTTTAATGAATATCCAAATGAAATTACGTCCCGAGCGAGAAAATCCCAATGAATAAATACGGAGAATAAGGAAAATTTAAGGGGCCGCATTTAGCCGTCGCGCGCGCGACCGAGGGAAAAATCTTTTTCCTAAATCACCACGTTTTCGCATTAAAACTTCCCGAATAGCTCGTCTATGAAAAATGTGTGCTCCAAAACAGAAGCCCTAGCTCCCGCGCTCACATATACCTCACCATCCGAAATAGTTCAAACATTCGATTAATTTTTAATTCACCCCTCCCCTCACCCGTCCCATGAAACTTTCCTCCCTCGATCGTCTAGGTAGGGCAAGCTCCAACACGACGGTGCGGCTGATAGGGATGTGTGTGTGTGTGTGTATGTGTGTGTGTGTGTATGTGTGTGTGTGTGTGTGTGTGTGGATAGGTTGGCGAGGAGGGAGTGGGGGGTTAAGGTTGTAGGGTATACGTCTGGAGCTTGGAAATCCGCCAGATTTTCGTGTTCGATGATTTCGCATTAAAGTTTCAGCGTACTTTGCGAGAGCGCGGCGCTACAAGGCACAGAGAGGAAAAGAGAGAGAGAGAAAGAGGGAGAGAGAGTAGCCCGTGTAGTCGAGCGCAAGCGCGCGACGAGTGCGGGCCGCCGAAAACATACGTATAGCGAGAAACGAGAGGGAAAATTCGACTGCGCGCGCCGACATGCCACAAGAGCAAGTGACAGAGAGAAAGAGTAAGAGAGAGAGAGAGAGAGAGAGAGAGAAAGGGGCCGAACGAGATGGGCAAGCGAGTAGAGGGAGAATTAATTGCCGGAGCTAGTCGCGCCGCCTATTACCAAACGTATACCACCAGCTCCAGCAGTAGCTATGGCCCCGGCCGCTAATTTCTTTTCAACGATTTGCCCCCCTCAGCCTCATTTCCCCCCTATACCCTCCTCTTTTCTATCCTTTCCTACCCCTTTCACTTATCATTGGACCGCACGGATGGCCTTTCGGCCGTTCTCTCTTCCTCTCTCCCAGCTTCCCTTCTCTCTCTCTCTTTCTCTCATGGACTGTTGCTAAGGCGCGCACTGACTCTCGACTCCTCCTCCCCTCCCCCCACGCCGCTGTACACGCGCCCGTTTATATTTTCCGACTTCTCTTCGCGACCACCCCTCTACCTCCTGCCGTCAACTCCCTTTCCTCACTCTAGTTTAATGAGTATTAACTTCAAGCCCCTCGCTCTCCGTTAATTACAAAGTGTGACTCTGAAAATTTCACCTCTGACCCCCCACCCACCCGCTGACTGCACAAAAGAATCACGCGGGCTTTTTAGGCCTCTCTCTCTTTCTCTCTCGCCCACCGTCGTCGCACAACTTTCCGGCTTAATAATTCCAAAAACTAGGGGAAAGCCAAGAGAGTGAGAGACGAAAATTCGGGTAAATTATCCGATACGGCGAAAAGCCTCTCTCTCTCTCTCGTGGGAAAATTGCAGCGTTCTATTTAATTAGGAAACTCGTAATTACGTATTAAGCTTAAACTGCAGCACCCCTTTCGCTGCTGCACGCCTATACACTCGCAGAGTCGGCAGAGTTAACGATCTCACTCTACCTAGTTGTCATTTTTTTTTAACGGACTCACTGTGATTCTCCGTATCGCTCTCTTGGAGAATTCGCGTTTTTTTCTTGACGAAACTCGAAAAGTAAAGTCGAAAGAGAAGATAAGAAAGGAGGCGCAGTCGAATGTATCCACAGTCTTTAGCCGGCGATTCGGAAAAACTTGGTCTCTCTGTATAGGTACGCCCTTGCGCGCTAAAGAGAGAGAGAGATGGCATAGAACGTCGAATTTTTCGCGCGTCTCTAGGGGTAGGGTGTACACACGAGATATCTCCGGGAGTTTGCCTTATCTCGCCGCCCGAGTCGGCCTTAAGTCTTAATTAAAACTTTTCCGCGGTCTGTAATTGAATATAGCCGCACACGGGTCTGTCTCTCTCTTACTCTCGGCCTTAGCCTCCCCCTCCCCCGTGTTTTCTTAAATGATTAATGGTCCGGCCGACAGTCAACGGCCATATATAACCTCTCCGATATATCCCCTTAATACCCCCAAGGCCCGTCAACAATTTATGCAATTAAAAGTGTTAACGCGCTTTTTGCAAATCCCAGCCGTCCTTTCGTCGGAGACTTTCGCCCTCCTCCTACCCTATATAGGAGGGAGAGCTTATGCCGCGTTAATTCCGATACCCCGCACGACGATATATTCACCGCAGGCGAGCACACAGACGCAAGTAGTCGCCTAGACACATAGAGACAGAGGGAGGGCGGGAGGGAAGGGCCGATTACGAAGTAGCGTTTTTACGTCCTTGGTAGCCTTTCGCGTCTGCGTAAGTCGTCTGTGTCTGTGACGCAAACGCGCGTCTGCAACGAGCAAGACCCACATAACTCCCCAGCCGGACTGTAAGCGCGTGACGCTGAACAAGGAGAGAGAGAGAAAAAAAACACGTAGCAAGAAATAAGTTATCCAACCGACGTACTTCAAAGCTCGCTCGATATGTCCACATTTAACCCAACACCCCGTCCCATGAAAAAAGGCCCACTCGTGCACAAATAATCTCACGCAGCATTGCGAATACTCACTGTTCTCCTTAAAAAAAACAAAAATCCTCCAGAAAATCCAAGCTGTGCTAGGGGCGGTCTCGAGGATGATTCCTCTCTCTCCTAACCCAGCCACGTAGATCACTCGGTGCGCTGTCGGAGCATACAACACTCGCGCGTCTCCGCGCCACACTCTCCTATATTATCACTTATTCTCTCCAGCCTCCTCGATCAATGTACGTACACGAAGAGAAATTCACACACGAAGCGGGAGAGAGAGACGACGACGGATAAGGGAACGAGCGAAGTAAGCTCTCTCTCGAACTAGCACAAGAACAACAACAACAATATATATATATATATGTAAACCGAAAAATCAACGAGAACGATGGAAATGAAAAAGGAGGAAAAGTAGAACCGCGTTAGACACGAAATAAATCAAGGGGGGAAAGCCCGAATAGCCTCGGTGTGTATTTACGAGAGCGCACTGTCACAGAGCTCGTTTCGCACCAGCACTCGTTCTCCTCTTGCCAATCGGGTGTGTATGTATCCAAGTACAGAGAGGGAGAGAGAGAGAGAGAGCAGTTCCCCTACGTTCTTGCACTTAGCACATCCCTCTCCTCATCTCCCCGTGTCCAGAGCGAGTTCAAGCCGAGGATGTATCCTGCTCTCACATCCCATATCACAGGCGAGCACTACGGCCACTCGGCCGTCTGAGCAGGGGGTGCTGGTATCGGGTACAGTCCTTGCAAACCAGCCGCTCCTGCGGTCTAATCCGCTGGCTGGTCGAGTGGGCCGAACGCATAACTCACTTTGTCCCAGGCTGACGCAGGCCGCTACGGGAAAGGGGGCTGGGATACAGGCTCACTCGCCTCGTCGCTGCTTCCTCCCGGTTGTGGCTGCTGCCGCCGTTACTGCTGCTGCTCCTCGCGCAGCCTCGTGACCCCGTTGCTGCCGCCCTCGGGCCTGCCTACTTGCCGCTGCCATTTTCCCGGCTCTCTCCCTCTATCCGCTCTCCGTCTTGTAGCCTGTTCGAGACTCAGGCCCGTGCGCTGTGTAACTCCGGAGGAGCCTCTACGGAGCCGTCATCCTCCGGGACTCTCCCGACACTCCACGACGCGCACACTTTACACGCGGACGCGCACAAACACGCGGACACACACAGAGGGACAGAGTTATAGACACGCGTAGACGCAGACACTGGGCTAAGCGGGGGCCCTCGCTTCGATCGGCTTCCCCCAGCTGCTGGCAATCCCCCGCGCGCGCCAAGAGTCGACGAGGCTTGTGGATAAGCAGGAGCCTAGCTCGCACTGCTCAGCGATAGCCGTACGCCGGTCCAAGGGCGGGGCAGTAGCAGCAGCAGGAGCAGCGGCCGTGCTCTCTCCTCGGCATCCTCGTGACGTCCAACATCCCCGCGACACATCACACAACAGAGGGATATGTGAACGCGAGAAAGAGAGAGAGAGAGCGACTACGGGGGTGGGAGACGAGGGGGGTGGGTGAGGTGTGGGGGGTAACGCGCGCACTACAAAATGGTGGCCGCACGGAAAGTGAGATAGAGAGCGCTCTATCGTCGCTGCTGACGGCGAGCGTAGGCGGCAGCGGCAGCGGTTGTTCCTGGGGCGGTCACTCCCCCAACTCTGTCTCTTCTGCGCACTCGGACTCGTTTTCCCAGCGGAGGAGAGTATCCAAAGCTCCCTCTCTCACCGGGTCCGCCCCAAGGCTGACCCTGCGTGACCCCGTCTGCCCCGAGACAACGTCGTCTCCGTCGTCGTCGACTCGCGCGGCTCCGCTCGCGGTGAGAGAGAATCTGCCTCTCCTGGCCTGCCGGAGGGAAAACAAAAACGCCACTGCCGTCGACTAGAGCGAGAGCGAGAGAGAGAGAGAGAGAGAGAGAGAGAGAGCCGAGGGGGCCGCCTGGAACCGCCTTGCGCACCGAGAGCGCAACACACAGCCCCTCCCCCCCTCCTTTCACCCTATATCCTCCTACTCTCTCGTTTCATCCCCTGTGCTCGGCCGCGCACCCTCTCTCTCTCTCGGAGCAGCGCGCAAGCCTGGCAACCCTTAGCCCCCTGCTCCGTTTTGCGCCAGTTACGCGCAGTCTCGCAGCAGCAGCAGCCCGCCACCCTCTCCCGCAACCCCCCCGCGCACGAGCGCGCTTCGGCCGTTTTCGCGCCGAAAGCCGAGTGCCCCTCTACTCTGACGACGACGCGCCTACGGCGACGGTCTGACTAGCGTCGACGGCGACCCGTGCCCGCAGTCGCCGACGAAACGGCCACGTAGACGGCTCAGCCGATACACTGCGACCTCGCTGCCTTTTTCATAATGCCATGGCATCTCGTTTATCAAGTGTTACTCTTCCATGCTGTATGCTTTCCTCTTTTTTAGAGAATAATTTCTTTCTCTTTCGGTCAATCTTTCGTTTCTGGTCGAGAAAAAAAGCACAGGCTAGAGGCGCGCAGGAGAAGGAGAGAGAGAGGGATGGAGGTCGAGAACCTCGGGGAGAGAGGGTGGCCAACTCGGCGACAGGGGGCTGCTGCCCGAAGCGACCCCTGACGATTAGGCCAGAGAATAGCAGTAATAATAACAATAATACACTCCCGGCCCTGTCGATGCCCCGTCGCGATTTGATTAACAAGCGCACCGAGCGACAATTGAAACAAAGAATGTATGGACCCAACGGGAATTTCAACTTTACAGATATGCGGAGCGCGAAAGCTGCGAATTGGGCAAACAATGAGGCAATGACGAAAACGGTAGGAAGAACGCGTAAGACTTTAATTCGCAGGGGGTTTATTAATGTTTGATTACGAAGAGAGAGAGAGAGAGATGAGGATTTTTGTGTAATCGGAAATTTTTCGCGAGTTTCGTTCAGCGAATTACCAGCTTTAACTGGTTACCACGGGTATTTGGGGAAGCAAATGCCGAGCGATCCATTTCGGCTGCACAGTTCTTTAACCCCCTACTCTCGGTGCTCGTAGCTTCAGAATAGCGCACTCCACGACATCTTTTTGAAGCGGGCGGTAACTAAAGCTCGGTTTTACCCTTGGATTGAGTCATATGGGTTCGAAGCTCAACTGTGTGCGAGCTTGCGATCACAGCGGCGTCTGTAATAGCCTCAGCTTGCCCAACACGTCGTCTGAAGCGTCATGGCTGTTACTACTTAAACACATTCGGAATACACTACTTTTTTCTTTGTTTTTTAACTCAAACAATCACTATCGAAGTTTTTGTTTTGTAATTTGGATAAAATAACATTTTTATATTTAAAAATAATATAATTTCATGTGAATCCATTGTAAGTTAATCAAGGAACATGAATAAAGCATTTTTTCCGAAATTTCAAAGATTTTCTATTACAGGCATGAACACGTCATTCGCTTCGATTTATATATACTTTAGGTCTGACCTTGCGCAATTTCTACTTCGCACGAGCAATGCTCGTACTCTCCTGCTTTATCGCGTCGCTAAATTTAATATTTTCGCGATCTGTTTTTATCTCTGTTCAAATACACGTATTTGCCTAACACTCCGAGCCTTATTTTTTATTTAACTTCTTTTTTGTTTCACCAGACGAACCATCCTCAGCATACATCTACGTTTTTTACCTTCTTTTTTCTTTTCTTTGGATACCGTGTTTTTTCCGTTCGGCTCATTTCTACGTATACGCGCATTTATTTGTCGTCGCGCCCGGAATGTCAAAATATTCGGACGTATACCTTTTTTCAAAGTTTGGCACGGAAATTCCGATAAAAATGAACACGCGACGTTTGTTAACGAATATACCGCACCACCTGTTATAAATATTGCAATTACGATAAAAAACATTAATCGCTGAGCAATCGGGATCAACAGGCTATGTTGACTTGCACTTGAGTCAACATTTAATCACGCGAGGTCTGATACCCTCTCTGTTCTTAATTAAAAATTTTCGTTTCCGCAAAATTAAAAATAATACTTTTGGTGAATTGAAAAATTGAATCCATTTATATACATAAAAAAAAAGGAGAGGGAAAAATAAATTTTGTCATTCGCGTACGGGGGATCAATGGGATATTGGTGTACGTGAGGAAGGCAAAAATACGAGCGTACGTTTGTCTGATATTATGAAAAATTTTCTTCCATTCGCGCTCGGATAGCCTAGCATCGGCAAAATCAATAAAAAGAAGAAGAAAAAAAACAAGCAAATACAGAGAGCAGACGTGAAAGTAAAGCAAAATAGGCAGGTTTTTTTTCTTACCGCGAAAAGGAGATAAGAGCACTTGTGCAAACATACCGCGAGATTGCATCGGCCATAAATTTTCGATCCGCTCGTCTCCTTGTTTCGTCCAAATATTCAATGACTCTGTACTAAAAAGCTCGAACTTTAATTTGTAACTGTAGAATACAAAAAGTTCATTTAGTCATTCCACCAGTTACACCTTAAACCCTTTGCCACCAAATTAAAAAAAAAAGGAAACTATCATTAATCCCAACACACACAAACCACATCGGCAGCAGTAGCAGTGCTGACAATATTTGTCGCTCGAACAAAGAATAATCATCGATAAAATTGTTTAATCCCACCTCGTCTTTCATTATCTCGCGCCAACTGCAGCATCTTATAAAGGCTTCAGTTATCTCGCGACCCCGGTGCACTCCGAGTAAAACAGGTAGCGCATTTACTCGCTCGAGTTTCTATACCGTCAAGCCTAAAAAAAAAACATGTCAGGGGACCAAGCGGAAAAGGGGACAACGTCCTCGGATGAAAAAAAGTCTTACTTCACCCAGTATTTAGCGAGCGCCACACGTGAGTTGTCCTTTCTCTTATTCAAGCATACGTATATTAGATTGATTAATATTTCGTAACATAGTCAGTATCGTTATGTTCCTCGTCGGTATGGGCAACGGCTGGTCCTCCCCGTTCTTGGCCAAGCTCACACTGCAGGACAGTATCGACGGTATACCAAGAGCGACAGACGAGCAGCTAACCTGGGTAGCCTCCCTCATGAACATCGGCCGAATATTCGGTGCCGTTTTAGGTGCCATAGCCCAGGGTAAGTCGCGCGCCCTAAAAAAGAACGAAATCAAGGTTCGTGATAAAATAAGCAACCGTCGATTGCAGACACGGTAGGCCGAAAAATGTCGTTGTACTACGCGGGCGTGCCACTGCTGAGCGGCTGGGTCTGCATCCTCGTGGCCACGTCGATCGAGTGGCTCTACGTCGCGAGGCTCGCCATGGGCGTGTCGATGGGCATGATCTGGACGACGATAGCCCTTTACCTCGCCGAGATCGCCGACCCCGAGATCCGCGGCGCTTTGGCGAGCATAGACACTATTAATCGAAGAACGACGAGCGGCAGTGAAACAAATCGCTGGTCGAAGAAGCCCTTTCTCCTTCTTTTCATTAACCACATAAGAAAAGCCTTATACCTTCACATTGACACGTGTGTTTAGCATAGTCAAACGATTCAACGAAACTTCTTTTTTTGGTTTTCTTCGACCTCCGATTGACTCCCGTCCAAGGCCGTCGCTTAACAAACCCCCTCCGTTAAAATCGACAACCACCCCCTCAGGTCGTGTGGAACGTAACCTGCCAATCGTTTGGTCTGTTCGTCGGCAACGTCATCGGTCCCTACATATCCATGAGCGCTTACGCCATCGCGAGTATCCTGCCGAATCTCGCGTACCTCCTGCTCTTCCCGCTGATACCCGACTCGCCCTACCGCTACGTCATGATCGGCAAGTTGGACGAGGCCGAGAGATCGCTGCAGTGGTTTAGACGGAGGCGCGACGTCAAGCAGGAGCTCGTCGAGCTTCAAGATTACGTCACGACGTCGACGGTGTCGTTCACACAGAGATTACGCGAACTGAAAGAGCCAAGTGAGTACAAGGAATGTCAATGTTCAGTGTAATAAGAGCTATATGTACATATACGCCGTTCTCCACAGGGTATCTCAAGTGTTTCGGCCTGATGTTCGTGATCAACGTGTTCCACTACTTTGGCGCCTACAACGTCATCAACAGCTACATGGAGATCATCGTCACCCGCAGCGGGGTCGATCTCATCAAACCAAGCAGCATCGTCAGTATCGTCGGCTTTTTCTCGATCGTCTCTGGCCTAATGGCAACCTGCCTGGTGGACCGTTACGGCCGACGTCTTCTGCTGATCTTCTCCAGCTTCGGCATGGCAACCTCCCTCAGCTTCCTCGGACTCCACTTCTACCTCGTCGAGCTTGGCTTTGCTCCGGAGTCGTTGTTCTGGCTACCGTGCGCCTGTCTGCTCTTCTTCACGCTGTCCTACTCCGCTGGCTGTGGATGTATACCTAATACTCTGGTTGGCGAGCTGTTCTCACCACGACTCAAGACAATTGCCAGTCTGAGTTTCAGTGGTACCGCAGCTTTGTTCTCGTCGCTGTCCACCGGCACCTTCGTACCGCTGTTCAACCTCGTTGGGCCCAACTGGCTGTTTTGGTTCTATGCCTCGGGGACTTATGCCTCGGTTGTGTTTTACTACTACTTCGTGCCTGAAACCAAGGGTAAGAGTCTCAAGGAGATACAGACGGAAAAGACACCGGATGAAGCTAAATGAAACTTTGTTACGGATTTGTCAGTGTTCAATTTATGACGTGATTGTACAAAGACGAATAAACGACTGATTTTATGATTTTTTTTTTGTAAACTGTGATACTTATTCTTGCTCCTACTTACTTGCGCAAGCTCTAGACTAACCGACTCGAGGTGAGTTGTTGCGAAAACTGAGAGATACTGTGATGCAACTGTTGCTATAGAGATTTCGTTTCATTAAAATTTAACGGATAACTACTTTCACCCTATCCTATTAATTTTCTCCGCTAGTGATGTTACAAAGTAAAAATACGTGGAATACAATAAATCAAAAGAAAAGAAACTGCGATGGGAAAAAGAAAAACGTAGGAAGAAAATAGAAGCGAACGGATTAATAATTGGGCTTATCAGTTATTCACAAAAGCTTGTAAATTTTGTGTAGGTAGCCGGGGTTATAGTTTGGCTTATAACCGACGCCTCGAATATTCACATTACAATGATATATCAAGTCGTAAGCGAAAGCAACTTGAATCGGAATATTAAATTAGTTCCATTCCCTTTTAATACTCTCTTTGAACTGATATTTCCTCTCTTATCCTAAAGACGAACACCATCGCGAAACTTTTTCCATAAACTTTATCTTTTTTATTTTAACGAAAACACCAAAACCTTACCTTAGTACTTTCTGTATAATACCTTCAAATTTGAAATAATCAAGCCGCGATTGGTACGCTTATTACAATATGTCAAAAATAACATCGTTTGATGAATTTCTATGGCCAAACAAGTATCTGCTCAATAGTTGTGGATTCTGGCCTACAGAATCGAAAGGGTTGGACAGGCTATTCAAGCATCTAAAAATCATATCGTCGATATTCATAGTGAACACCTTATTTGTGCCGCAAATGCTGACGTGCATAGTCCATTGGAACGACATAACCGTGATAACAGGTAAATTAAACATGTTCATAAGTCGATCAGAGTGTCTAAATCTCCGATGATCCCATCAGAAGTAGGTAGCATAGCTCTGGAGGTAGGCCAATTGGTGTTCAAGTTTTTCTACATGCTACTGTACAAAAAGCATTTCCGCAACGTCTACCTGAGAGCCCAGGAGTTCTGGCTCATAACCGAGGACAAAGTCGAACGGGAGAATTTCGAGAAGCTGGCTAAGCTGGCCCGGCAAATAACCATCGTCTTCTTCGCCGTGGGCATATCCAACGTTTTTACCTTCGTGTCGGCATCGATGTGGCTCTGGATGATAAGCAAACGCCAGGAGAATCAAACGACTCAAGTGCATCTACCGCTCGAAGTCAGGTGAGCCTCGATTGTCTCTTCTATTACCCTTACGATCATCATCGAATATCGGAGAAACAAATCGACAGCTACTTTGGCATCGACTGCAAGAAGAGTCCGAATTTCGAGATCGCCGTTTTCTGCCAGACCATCGCCATGATCTACTGCGCGGTTGGTATAATCGGCTTCGACGCCACGATGCTCACCCTCATCCTCCACATCTGCGGTCAGTTCCGACTGCTATCAACCCATTTGAAATCCCTCGACTCCCGTCGGATTCCGCAGCGCATCCGACACCATCAGCAAATTATAAGGTACATACCCTGCAATCCAAATAACCAAAATTGATCACCTGTGTGGATTAAAATACGATTCTGGGATCAGAGTGGCCACAGACATGCGCGAACTGTTGAGCCCGGTGATCTTCGTGCAGCTGATGTCGAGTGGTATCGAGATCTGCCTCTGCGGCTACGTACTCATGATCCAAGACAACGATAGCACCGAAACGGCCAAGTACGTTATCTACACCATCACCATGTTTCTTCAGCTACTAGTTTGGTGCTGGCCCGGAGAGATGCTGATACAGGACAGCACGGCTATTGGGGATGTTATCTGTCACGAGCTCACTTGGTACAGGCTACCTGCTACTCGGCAACGAGATCTGGCTCTAGTTATCAATCGCTCGCAGAAAAGGTGCTGCGTGACGGCGTTGAATTTTCAGGTGATGTCGATGAGCAGGCTCGCCGAGGTGAGTTTTTCCGTTTGTGACGTGTTGGGGTGTTATTTTTATTTGTGGCGCGTGATGTTTGTAAGGAATAGATTGGAAAAGTAATTTTTTACTTAAAGATGTGGAATATAACCATAAGAAGGAATTATTTCTTATAATAATTACATTTATTAATTGTAAAATAAAATTGATTTTTCTAATCATCTATTATAATGTTTAGATTTTCAACACGGCGGCTTCGTACTTCGCTCTACTCCGAAGTGTTTGCAACAAATAAGACTAGCATTCTGAAAATTTGAAAATTCAAGGGTACAAACAATTGTAGACGAAGAACGATATGAGCATAAATAAATTTTACTTGTGCAATCCATTGCGATAACTGTAAACTCAATCCTCTAAGATGTAACTTAAATTCCTTAACCCACAAGCCAAACCCAACCCACCATTTTACAAGATAAGAAAGAAAATTTATTTTTACCTTAAATTCGAGAACAAAAATGTATATCACAGAACTTACAGTTACAAAGACTCGTCGCAGACTGAAATCAAGGGTTGACTGGCCAGCGACTTCCGCAACCCTAAATAATGAATGAGCCGTTCAACGCCACAAGCGTCACGTATTCCAATTTGCCAATAGTCATGTTATAGTGCGACATTAAGCAGCAAAACGCGTACGACAAACTGGCTGCTAATGAAAGACCTCCTGGAACGCATAACATAGTAGTCAGGGAAAAAAAGGTCTACAATAATGTAAGTAGCCTTAGTTTATCAGCGATGCACAAAGGAGAAACATTTTTAGTCTTACAATCTATACGCTATAGCGTTAAACCGTTTCTCGTTAACCTTCCAAATTACACTTAAGTCTTTACTTCCCTTCTTCTTTCTTTTTCCTTCTTTTCCCCCCCAGATAATCGTTCGTTTTATTATTCTCTCGTTTCCTTTTTTTTCCTCCGTCTCACCTTTTACCCCTTCGTAAGTGTCTCTACACCTTATTATTTGTAGCGCTCGCTTATTATTTCCTCGCCTATTAGTTCCATCTTACATTTTTGCACGTATATCCAAGACGTATGTAACGGTGTATCTTCTATGTGTCAAGTGGAGTGTAAGTCCCGAGGATGAGCGCGAAATCAAGTTTCCACGATGTTATAAGGCCCAACAAGTATCTTTTGAATTTCCTGGGCTTCTGGCCTAGAGATCCCGATGTCTCCAGCACTTATCAAATATTGGCAGGCTTCCGAATTGCCATATCGATGCTCGTCATATCGACCATGTTCGTACCTGAAATATTAACACTGATCGTCTTCTGGGGTGACATCGCGATGCTGACAAGTAAGTTTTATCCCATTTTTTTTTTAAATCATGTGTAATTGGATAAAAGAAAAAGAAAATACTTTGTTTTTCGTCAAGGCGTGGGTAGCGTGACAATCGAGGTGACACAGCTGGTCTTCAAAATGTTTTACATGATAGCCCAACGAAGTAAATTTTACAGGATGTACGCAAGTGCTCGAGAACTCTGGCTGGTCGCGGACGACGATAGAGAGCGAGAAAAGTTCGAGGAGCTGCCTAAACTCGCCAATCGCATGACCATCTGCCTTTTCATCATGGGCATGTCTAACGTGTTCACCTTCGTACCTGTCTCCATAGCCATAACGATAAACAATTACCGACGAGCTAACGGTAGCGATTACATAAGATTTCTTCCTTTGGAAATGTGGTAATGTGGACAACCGCATATCAGAATAGGTACACAAATTATTGACATAAGTAAGATGTCGAATGCTCACAGGTATGGAATCGACATGCAACGATCGCCAAATTTCGAGATAGCCTTGTGTTGCCAGACGATAGCGATGACCTATTGCGTCTTCGGAATAGCCGGTTTCGACGCCACAATGGTCACTCTGATATTACACGTGTCCAGTCAGTTTAGACTGATATCCATGAGATTTCGGTATCTCGGTGAGGAAATAAAGCTCAGAACAGAATCCGAGGTGAGGCTCAAAATCGGTCAGTACATCGATCATCACAATCAAATTTTAAGGTCGGATAAACTACCTATTCTTATATTTCTAAAAAAAAGGATTGTAAATCTTGAATAAACTGAACTCATTTTTCATGTATAGAATGGCTTCAGAAATGCGCGAGCTATTAAGCCCAGTGATCTTCGTGCAGCTGATGTCAAGCGGCTTGGAAATCTGCTTGTGCGGTTACACACTGATCACCAAAGGTGGAAGCAGCAGCGAAGTGACCAAGTACATCATCTACACCATTACCATGTTCCTACAATTAGTCCTCTGGTGCTGGCCTGGCGAGCTGCTAATTCAAGAAAGCACAGCCATCGGTGAAACTATCTGCAACGAACTGCCCTGGTACCTTCTACCAGCTGCAAGACAGCGCGATCTTGGCTTCATTGTTGCTCGGACTAGGAGAATGTGCTGTGTTACCGCGCTTAGCTTCCAAGTAATGTCAATGAGGAAACTCACTGAGGTGAGTTTTTGAACCTGGATGTACTTTATTTTTTTTTCTGGAATAATACTTTGTATTTGAATTTAGGTATTCAATACTGCAGCATCGTACTTTGCTCTTCTTCGAAATATGACTTATTCGCAAAATTAATATATAAGTGTAGGTGAATGGGAGTATTAATAGAAAAATAAATTTAACTCAATTAAGAGTAGTTGTTTTTTTCAACCAGACTCTTTAGATAACAAAAATCGAATTATTAATTGCCGGTATTACATTTATCGGTAAGTTTACGAACCGAAACTCCACCTGTGTATTTTTAACCAACTTCTCTAGTACCGAATTTCATAATGTAGAGAAGTTAGTTAATGATATCTCTACTACATTGTTTTTCAACTAGTTTGTACTTACATATATACAGCCTTAAAGTCTTTTTCTTGAACATTTATTTCTAGTTTTAACGTAAATAAACTATATAATATACTGATAAAATTATTAACCACGGATATTTAGTCAATACGTCAAGATAATACACGATGGCCACCGATACAGATAGTTTAATTAAAATTATAATTATTTTAATCATTGTAATTATCGTTATATGGGCTGTGGATACGGTCGTACTCTCGTGAATTAGTTTATCACAAGGAACAAAATGCGACCAAAAAGATAACAGAGAATTCGTGATTTTGTACATTTCAATTCTATTTATAATCAATCCACACTTTGCACCGATAATTTTCTCAGATATTATTTGAGAAGGTTCTCATCCACTATGTTGAATTATTATTATAAAATAATAAACAATCAGTTTCGATTAACGAAAATGCACAGTTTATATTTTGTTTGTTGTAGAAAATCAGTATTTGTTGCAAGAAAATGATGAAGCAGATATCCACAATTAAAAGTGAGATGAAGGTTATATTTTTACATATATAAAATCTGTTTATTGTATTTAAAAAATATATATATATATATATATACCGCCTTCATACCAATATTATTTTTAGGTTACTACGTTCGAACAGAAGTCATATGTTTCGTCTTCGAAATTTAAAAAAATTTAGTGAATTGTTTACTTTTTATAGTTTGTACATTAACTTGTTTTTCAAAATTTAAAAAATAATTGAAAAAATAGAAAATTTACCACATAATAATAAAACAAAACTAATTAAATAATAATGTATTTTATTTACTGAAATTGTTTACTACTTTAAGCTGACAATCAAATAATGTAGCTTATAGATAATAAAATTTAATAGAAAATCATCGTTTTTTTTAATTGTACTATTTGGTGCTGCAATTTTTTCTAGCGAACCAATTCCGTTTTTACAGTTTTATATTTTTTTTCACCAATTTATTCCTTACTATTTTAAAAACTCCATGTATTGTTTTCGGGTTTAATACATCTATTTTTTTTTCTCCTAACCAACTTCACATGTAAGAGCTCAATATCAGTGTCATACTGTCATTAGTTATGACAGTTATATCGATTTGTTTATACGTTTATAGTAGCGAGTGACTTATTTTTCAATCTTTCAATTCTTTCTTCAGAACTAAACCTAGTCTAAACCTAAAATAATTGGTTAAATAATAACAATCTATTTACAGTGCTTATAATTATGTTTTATTAATCAGTTTTTTTATAACTAATACGTATTAATTCTAAAGAAGTAAAAATAATACATAATGGAAGTTGACGATATCGTTAGAATATTACTCTCTATAGTTATTGTAATTTTATGTTGGTCGATAGTAAGATCATTCGTAGGGATTTATCACTCAAAATTCTAGACAGGTATATTATATATTTGTTGATTATAGAAATCACATTTGAAGAAAAATAAAATAACAAAAATTTACATATTATTATTATATACAGGTTTACAGTTTATTATCACATGCACAATGTTACGACGAAAATAATGTTATCTTCATGGTTATGTGCATTTCATATAAAGTCTATTCAGTCAGACTGATTCGATGACAGGTACGTTGTATACATTTACAAAAACATATCTGTTTACTTTATGTACATATTTTAAAATTCTATTTTATTTTTAGATGCCGAGATAATCAAAGTCAATTTTTGAAATTTGATCGCACATAATCATAAGAATTTTAAAATCCCTGTATAAATTTGTTCAATTTATGGAAAAACTGATAAGACAACATCTTTAAAAAAAAAAATTCCTGGCACGCGTGGAAATATATCGAAAAATGTTTATAGTTTATCGTAGTACTATAATCCTTCGGATACTATTAGTCTTAACGTATGTAGTTTAAGAGTAATAAAATTTAAAAGCACGCATGAAATTATTCTTTATGAACATTACTGAAATTAACACAAACCTGCACAAAAATTAAACTCTTATATCAGAACCCTCATTCTGATTATCGGGTAGGCCTTAGAAGTCGGATTGTCTGAGGGTGACCACCTTCAATTCGACTGCGTAGCCTAAAAAGCAAAGCAAACTACCGTGGGCCATTGCAGTTCTTTTACATTCAATCACTACTGAAATAATAGCTGTAATGCATCCCAAAATCGGAATTTTTTATTGACGATGTTTCCTGTAGGATAAGAAAATCATTTTACATTTCTTTGTGTAAAATCTGGTTTTTTTTATTAAAAAGAATATTCGTGTTCTTCCCAACTAACTTCAGTTGCGCAAAATCTCTGTTATATTGTTTTGAAGTTCATAGATTTTGACACCTAAGATTTGTGAAAAAAAACAAACAGTTATAAATGTAACAGAACTTAAATTAGTATTAACAATTATGTACATTGTCAATAATTAGTCTTTTCTTAAGGTAGCCATAATAAGAATAACTTTGATAATCCTCTGCCACGGAGTTTTCATCAACCCGACGAATTAGTACACAATGTCCACCGATGATATTATCAAGCTTATATTTGCCATAGGCGCTGTTCTTATTATTTTATGGGCAGTAAGAGCCCTAACACAGTCAAGGAGTTACTATTAACGTTAGTATTTTAGATTAGACTATGGTAACGAATACAATGTTATTCCAGAAAAATAGTATAAAATATCTAGGTGTGTCACATATTTATTCAAACTCACCCATGTCAATTTTAAAATCTAAAGCGAGAACATTATACTCCGAATGGGTGAGTTGTTTTAAATTTTATCCGTCATCTGAATAATTAAAATAGAATCTCAAACGAGAACTAACCTTGATTTAAAATGACAATTGTATTACTTTTCCATTCTTACTTTTAGGTTACTAGGTAACTCGGCTGCGATTTGAAATGACAACCGTGTTTTCGAAGAATATTCTTCCTTTGACAAATAGTTAAAAAAATTTAGTCTTGTGTCGTGTGTGAAAAATTTATAGTTTACAGAACAATTGCAAATGAAGAAACAATATTCATTCATCTATAGAACTAAACAGTATACATATAATTTATAGATTAGCTTATGCAACTATTATAATTGACTCTAGATGTTATTTAGATAATAATATAGTTATTAGGAAAACAGAATATACGAAAAACATAACACAGCATCTACATGGAATTAAATAAAAATCTTAAAAAATGAAAAAAGCTGCGTTAAAACTTTATTCCATCTCTAACTCATTTTATACAACTCAATTTCTCTAAATTCCACTCTATAAGTCTTAGTCTGTAAGAGGAGATACTAACTTAGACGAAGTCTCGGCGACAACTGAAGACCAGAGTCACCTACGAACTTTGCTTTATAAAACTTAAATGAGTCTACGACTATTAAGTCCCATCAAAGAATGACGCTTTGTAGCTTGAGTTATCTTAGAGGAAAACGGTAATGAAAGGTTTGCGACACGTTACAGAAAGAGAAGAGACCAAATCTGTAAGGTAATGAGTAGCTTCGAGGTAGTTTGTCAGCGATGCACAAAAGAAAAGAAAAATATTCCGGATACATTGTCCGGGTCGTCTTGTATACCCTTAAATTATTACGCGTTTTACCGTAGTCTCTACGTCACCCCTTTCATCTCATACCTTGTAATTACACGCTTTATTATTCTTTCTTATGCTTTCGTTTCGTGATATTTCTTTTTTCGAGGAAGGCAGAGTTCGTCTTGCTTCCGGGTACGAAGACTATTTTAGTATGAAACGCCAATGTGACGAACATAGACTTTTTCTTTTCCCAAGATACCTTGCTGTTCTTACAGTCGTTACGCTACTTTAATGCGTTATAGTAAGTGTTACATGTTCAGATTTGTAACATCTAAACTTGGAAGATGAGCGAGAAATCAAGCATAAACGATTACATATGGCCAAACAAGCATCTTATGAATTTCATGGGTTTCTGGCCGAGAGAACCAGATCTTACGGACAAATCAAGATTCTACGCTTCGTTTCGCATAGTCTTATCGACCTTTTCCCTCTTTACGCTGTTCATACCGCAACTCCTCGCTGTGGTCCATTACTGGGGTGATCTGTTCAAACTAACCGGTAAGTGCATCCATTATCCTCGTCAGTTCTTCAAAGCAATGCTTATTTATCGTACGTACTACAAGACATTATCAGCACGACAATAGCAGTTGGTCAGGTCGCGTTCAAAATGTTCTACGTGCTGGCTAGGCATCGGCAGTTCTGCAAAATTTACCATCAAGTGCATAAGGTTTGGTTAATGGCCGACGACAGATACGAACGCGAGAGTTTGGAGGACATGGCGAGGCTGGCCAATCGAATAACCATTGTGCTTTTTCTCATGTGCTGCCTGAACGTGATAACGTTCGCGTCGGCATCTATTGTCATATGGAGGAAAAATTATCTCCAAGCCAACGTGACTTCCAATGACGTGAATTACTTGCCCGTCGAAGTTTGGTAGGGCGTGCTGTTAGCATTGTAGATTGGAAATGTTCCATTGTAATGTGACCGCGGAGCACTTGCAGGTACGGAGTGGACACGCAACATTCGCCAAATTTCGAAATGGCTATACTCCTCCAGATCGTAGGGATGACATTCGCGGCTACGGGTATATCTGGCTTCGACGCGACCATGGTCACGCTCATCCTCCACGTTTCTGGTCAATTTCGCTTGATATCGGTAAGACTACGCAGTATTGACCATCGTTTCCTGCACTTGTCAAAGTCCGAATCGAGACTCGAGATCCGACGTTGCATTGAACACCATAAACTGATCTTGAGGTAAGTTATAAAAAAAGCTGTTCAATCAAAATACATAGAGACATGCCGTATATACATTGAAATGCAACAAATGTCTTACTATAGGATGGCCTTGGACATGCGCAGGCTATTAAGCCCAATGATCTTCGTGCAGCTGATGTCGAGCGGCTTGGAAATCTGCATGTGCGGCTGCATGCTGGTACTCAAAGATAGCACCAATATTTTGGTATTCAAATACTCACTTTACTCGGTGACCATGTTTTTCCAACTATTCCTCTGGTGCTGGCCGGGCGAGCTGCTCATTCACGATAGCACAGCCATCGGGGACGTAATATACTACGACATCTTTTGGTACCAACTACCTACCGATCTCCAACGCGATCTCGGTGTTATCCTAATGAGAGCGCAAAAGCAATGCTGCGTTACCGCCCTTGGCTTTCAGATAATGTCCATGCGCAAACTTACCGAGGTATAGAATACACCGAGCGTTTTGTTGTAAGATTTTACAATGTTCATTTTTTTTTTACTGGTTTTTGGATTTTTCGGCAGGTCTTCAATACAGCTATTTCATATTTCGCTCTACTGCGAAGCGTGAACGCCAAGTAAATAATAGAGGGCGTTCTAGATATACTCGTTTATAACTGTTAGTCGATTACATTCGTAATAAAAAAAAGAACAAAGAATAATTATTTTTGTAATCTTGCAAAAAATTTACCTTTATACTTCTTCTGGGCTGCCTTACCGTAATCAGCTGTTTTGTTAACTTTGCCGCCGTCAATAACGGTTTAATAAGAACCAATGTATTATAATTATTCATTGAAATATTTATTTCGGCAGCATCAACTTTGTTTTCCTATAAAACGTTTCGTTTATAAAATTAAGAAATGAAATTCCTCCAAGCTTGAAAAATTACAAGCTAATAACATAACGTATAATAGAATCAATACATATACATCAGCAAAGTGGAAAGAACCATCTGAAACCATTTAAGAACACAACAATTACTTTTGACAAATCACATAGTAACACAGAGGGCATTTGAAACAACCAAGTCACTCAACGTCTCAACGACGACTGAGAACGAGAGCCAAGCGCGAGTTCAACTCGAACGCATAAATGTTTAATCAATTCAATTTCGTACGTCTACTATTTTGCCACTAGAACGATCATTCGGTCACCCTAAAAGAGAAAGTGTAATAAAAGGCTTGGGACTCGAGGCGTAAGAAGCAAAAAGAAATCCGTAAGGTAATGAGTAGCTTCACCGGTAGTTTGTGTCAGCGATGCACAAAAGAAAAAAGAAAACCCAATCCGCGATATTGTGTTGTCGAGTCCGGCGTCTTGTCTGCCCTCAAATTATTTACGCTCTTAGCTGTAGCCTCTACACTATATACTCCCTTCCTTTACCTCGGCTCATTCTTTGAATCACTCGATTTGTCATTCTCTTTATTTTGTTTTTTTTTTCGTCGACTTAGTAAAAAGCACTTTTTTCCTCGCCACAGTTCGTTTTGTCACCAGAGAACGTCTCTTTTCATTTATCGCAAGACGTTATCTCCTTTTTTTTCATATTCATATAGAAAATGATCGATGCAAATCTAACAAAACGAATCTTAATGCCATATTACGCGTTCAAGCTGTGCAAGGCTGAATATGGAATCGAACATTGACGATTTCATATGGCCGAACAGGCATCTCCTGAATTTCCTGGGTTTCTGGCCGAGAGAACCAAACCTCACGGCCACATCCAGATTCTTCGGATCCTTCCGCATAGTATTATCGATCCTCGTCGTCTCCACGATGTTCGTCCCGGAAATCCTCGCCTTGATCGTTTACTGGGGTGACATATCTAAACTGACAGGTAAGCCCAAACGACTCCCCAACGTTCAAAACGCTTATTTACCTCCAAAAAATCGGAAGATGTGGGCAGCGTGACGATAGAGGTCGGCCAACTGGTGTTCAAGATGTTCTACATGCTGCTGAGGCAGCGCAAGTTCTGCCACATCTACAAGCGAGCCCGGGCATTCTGGCGTATCACCGAGGAGGACGAGGAGCGCGAGAACTTGGAGAGACTCGCCCGACTGGCCCAACGCATAACCATCTCCCTCTGGCTCATGGGCATGTCCAACATATTCACTTTCGTGCCGGTATCCATAATCGTGTCCAGGAACAACTATCGCCGGGCCAACTACACTGCCGATCACGTTCGCTACCTACCGCTCGAAGTTTGGTAGAGTATGATCGTTTTTTGTGTATCGGTGACCATAATAATTATGAGTGTATAGGAGAATAGAACGTGTTTAACAGGTACGGAGTGAATACTAATCAGTCGCCGCATTTCGAAATCGCCATTCTGGTCCAAACGATCGGTATGATCTTCGGCGTGGCAGGGATAGCCGGCTTCGACGCTACCATGGTCACGCTGATCCTCCACGTGTCCGGTCAATTTCGCTTGCTGTCCACGAGGTTCCGCAACATCGGTAACCAAGTGAAGCTCGAGTCGAGAAGCGATTCCAGGCGGAAAATCAGCCTGTACATCGAGCACCATAAACGAATCTTGAGGTAGAGAAAATAAAAAGAGAATACAATATGTAAGTGTAAACCTAAACGATCGTCCTCAGGATGGCCTCGGACATGCGCGAACTGTTGAGCCCGGTGATCTTCGTGCAGCTGATGTCGAGCGGCTTGGAAATCTGCCTCTGCGGCTATTCGCTGGTCATCAAAGGCGGTAGCAGCGTTTTGATAGCCAAATACATAATCTACACTATTACCATGTTCCTACAATTAGTCCTCTGGTGCTGGCCTGGCGAGCTGCTAATTCAAGAAAGCACAGCCGTCGGCGACGTCATCTGCCACGAGTTGCCCTGGTACCTGTTGCCGGCTGATCTGCAACACGATCTGGGACTGGTCATAATGAGGACGCAGAAGGAATGCTGCGTCACTGCTCTAGACTTTCAGATTATGTCGATGAGCAAACTTACCGAGGTCTTCAACACGGCGATTTCGTATTTCGCTCTGTTGCGTAGCGCAACTGCAAGTGACAAGTCAAGCCTGTAGCTGTTGTTGTACTTTATTGTTGAGTTATTGTACTCAAGTACAAAATGTTGTCTGCAATTGATAGACGAAGTTTATTTTTAATAAAAACTAGAGCGAAGAAGATAAATTATATTTGACTGTTACATATTATACCATGATTTATTTTTTGGTTTATTAAACAACAAATACTTTATTTATTAATTTAATTAAACATTTGTTCGTTTATTTCTAAGAATCAGAGCTAAATTTTTTATATTTTCAATTGTTTATTACGTTACTTACTCTAACTTCGCGTGCATGTCTAATTAGTTTAATTTCTCTGGCTCGACAATACTGTTACGAACGAGAAACCGAAATAACCAATATGCTTTGTAAGTACACATTACGAAAATGTTTTTAATAAAATATTGCTTTCAGCTCTATACCGTTATTTGATGCTATTTCCATTTTTCACATTTAAAAATGGTACAACCTAACTTTACTGGAACTCGACCTAACCGTTACTTAACGGAGCAGAATACAAATATGAATTGTTTGGATTACGGTACAATAAAAATGTTAATATCTTATAATATTTATTTTAGCGAATACGATTAGAGGTGTAAACTCGAATTTCCATTTGTACACAAGTGTATTTAATTCCTGCAAAACTTTTGTGAAATTACGTGTATATAAGAGAAATGAGCTGGCATTTAGTACAGTTAAAGGAAATCTAATTGAAAAGGTTACTTTACAAACAATTAAACTTTTATAATTATTTCTTTACTTTAATACAATGTTGTTACAGTTAAATTCGGATGATGAGGACAAGCAAAATTTAGATGCAATGAATAAAGAGAGTCAAAAAATTCTTAAACCACTGAATTTGAAATCACTTCTAAAAAGTAAGTTTTTCTTTAAATAATCTTAAATTGTACAAGCCGGTTATTAATAGTTTTAATGTTTTAGATAAAAGAAAAGTCAGCGTTGAGATAATACAGCCCTCAAAGGAAAAGAAGCAAAGAGGAAATGTAGATTTGGAGATGATGAAAGAGGAGTTGAAACAATTGGAAGATCCACCATCCACTTCATGGGAAAAGAAAATAAGTTCTGCTAGACTTCCATTTTCATTTTTCAATAAACCTAGTCAAATTCTAGCTAAAAGTCTGTTAGGTAAAGTCAATTTTACTGCAATGCCAATCAGTACTAACAACAAAAATTAATCTAAAGCCTATTGAATTTTAAAGGGAAAGTTCTTGTAAGGAAACTGGAAAATGGGATAGTTTTGAAAGGAAAAATTGTGGAAACAGAAAGTTATTTAGGCGTTGAAGACAAAGCTTCACACACATATGGTGGAAAAATAACACCAAGGAATACTCCAATGTTCATGCCACCTGGAACTATTTATATTTATTTTACTTATGGAATGTACCACTGTTTCAATATATCTAGTCAAGGTAATTGATTATAGCTAATACTATTTTGTTACAAAGACTTTAACAAAAACTATTATGAAACTTTGCAGAAGATGGAGGTGCTGTACTCATCAGAGCTTTAGAACCATTAGAAGGCATAGACCAAATGATGGAAATTCGAAGTTGGAAGCCTTCAGCTAATAAGGAACCAATAAAGATATCAAAAGAATTAAAAGTACATGAATTATGCAATGGCCCATCAAAAATTTGTATGGCAATGAAACTTGATAAAAGTCATAGTAAATATTCTATATGCGAATGGAAAGAACTCTGGATTGAAGACAATAAAGTTTCAGAAGATTTTAAAATTATTCAATGCCCCAGAATTGGAATTGATAGTGCTGGAGAAGAATGGGCCAAAAAACCTTTAAGGTTTTATATTTATGGCCACAAATGTGTTAGTAAAAGAGATAAAGAGGCTGAAAAAAATGCTTTACCATAATAAATATTCCTAATTAATTTTTATATTTATTTTGTGTGCATATAATATTATACAATTGAATTATTTTATTTGCATGCGTATTTAAAAAAATATATACATTCTAAAAAATATCTAAAATTGGTCATATTTTAAATTTTCCTCTACCTTCAATAGTTCAATTGTTATTGTTTACTGTAGCATTTGTTTAACTAAAAAATTCTTGTCAGTTTGATGAGACAAATTTTCGTAATGAATAAAACTAGAAATTTTAAATAAATTTTATAGAAAATGCAAAGAGCTGTAAGAAAACCTTCTAGAATACCGAGTTTACAAAAATCCGCTAGTGACGAACCGAAATTAAAGAATGATGCACATCAAAAAAGAGTAAAGGTTAAAATTGTTTTAGTCATATAAAAATGTCAATAACAAAATTTTTAAATTATTAGAACAAAGTGAAAGAAAAGAAAAATGAAAGAAACAGATCTATTAAAGGAGTTGAAAAGTTAGAAGTCGTACAGAAATTGTATCCATTAGAAGATCCACCATCTCAATCACAGGAAACAGATATCTGCTCAGGTAGACTTATTAACTCATTTTATCATTGTTTTTGTGGAAATTTAACAAAAGCAATATAATTTAACTTCAACAAACTTTAAGATAAAATTTTTGTTTTTTAATTAGATAATTCAAATATTCTGAGAAGTACAGTATTGGATACAAAAGATAAAGATGAAAAAGTGACTTCTTTTATTCCAAAGTACATGATTATTGGAACAATATTTGTTTATGTTATTGTTTTACTCTTTCTTGTCAAGGTAACTTTTTATTTTGATATTAAATAGTTAAGGCAGTAAAAAGATCTAATAACAAATTTAAAAATAGATCATAGCAACTCAGATTTCTAAAGAGCTTTGAACCATTGAATTATAAACAAATGAAAGAGCTTAAAAAACTGATGTAAAAATGTATAAAAAAGTCGTCGAAGATGAGCACAGACCAGAATAAATGTTCTGTAAGCAAAGAAAATAACATTTATAGATCATTGAATTTTTGTTGTAATTATCTTAAATTATATTTAAATAAAATTTGTTGTGCAAAATTTCTTAATAAAATAACAATTCACTTTGGTATATGTTTTTTTTTAATTCAGAATTAAGCACAACATAAAATAGATGTTCCTGTAATTATACAGTTAAATACATATTTTCTTTACAAAAGTAATATTTATATTAAAGTATATATAAAATGTACATGCCTTTTTTTACAAATTTTAATACAACTTTAGTAATACTATAGCTATTATAATAGGCATTATAGTTTTACAGTTTCGTATCCTTCTTGCAATATATTATTTACAATTCTTACAATGTATTTTTCAAAGAAAATTTATTTAGGACCACTCTTTTACGATTTTCTCGTATTCCTCTTCTTCTATAAACGGCTTATCAATCGAGCTGAAAAAAGTAAATGAAAAAATTTATTATTCTTACTTATGACAAAATACAGTAATAAAAATCTTAAGGTTAAATTAAAGCAGAGTACTCACTCAATCATAAGTTCGCCACAGTAAAGACATTCGGAGGCAACAAGATCATCGATATCAGCCTTAATTTGCTCTTTGGAGGTAAATGAAGCAGAGCCACTACCATCAGCATTAGCAGTAAGCTGCTGCTGTTGCTGCTGTTGTTGATGAAGAGTCAATTGATGTTGAAGTTCGGCTAACCGAGTCTGAAGTTCAAGAGGTAACATCGGTGTCAAAGCCGCGACTAAGCAGTCGCTGTGAAAACGATGTCCACAGGGAAATACGTAAAATGGGCGCAGCAGCAACTGCACATTGCAACTATTGCAGGTGTCTTTCGTAGGTACAAATGTGCAACTACAAAATAAATATAAGTTAGAACATTTATCTGATGATTTTAAGATACATGATCATTTTATTTTACCGAGTTCGGAAAGCTTGAACATCTTTTCGAATAATTTCGGCAGCTTTAGTGGCTTCTTGCATTTCTTCCTTTAAATCTTGAATGTGACGGTTGTACTCCTAAAAATGATTTTATTATTTATTTTACGTTATGATTCGAAATATTTTATGTAAATTATAATATATTACCTGCAATGAATTGCAAATAGCCTCCTTAAAGTGGTCAATGGTAACAAAATCAGAAAAAAATGGCAATATATCCTCAATTCTGACTAGTTCACACTGCTGAAGGAATTCCATTGCTTGCTGTATATCATCCTTTTCTTTAACAACATGTTCGGCTAAAAATATAACAAATAATTTTAGAAACTTTGATATTTTTCCCATTAAAATTCCAGAGTTATTTTTAGGTACCGATTTTCAACCACAGTTTTTTCCTCAGCTCATCATTTTCGTGATGCGAAGGCATTGCGGCAATTTGTTTCGCCAAGTTTACGCTAATGGTTAAAGCAAGATCGACTGCAGTCGTCCAGAGTCCTAGTAAAGCAGACAGTTGAACGCAGGCTTCAATCAAATTATTTTCCTGGCAAAGTCTAAGTGCATAGTGAACGTCATAGTGCACCATAGTTATATCTTGTCCTGAAAACAATTTACAAATTGTAATTTTGATGATAGATATTGTTCTCGATAAAAATTAATTTGTAAATTTGTACCTTGAGAGCTAATGTACCGCATAACTTCATCTTTTTTATAGCGAGCGTAGAGCGACAGTAAGAAATTGTGTATAGCTTGTTCTTGGCAGCTTTGTTCATATACACAATGTTCTAAGTACCTGATTATTTCCCTTGCCTTGAAACAAAAATTTTTCTTATGTAATTTATGAAATTAATAGAATCAAAAACGATGCAAATATTGTCTTACATGTCTTTCGTCACTATTACAGGATACTAATGCGGGTAGAAGCTGAGAAGGTTTAAGATACGAGCCCTGCGATATCAAGGCTGCAATAGTTTGTTTAGGTAATTCTTGAACAAGAACTCCAGCAAATTGATAAAATAGTTCTCTATTTCCCTGGCTCTTCAGCACCTCCAGTGCCTCAAGATGATTATTTTTGTATAAATGCTGCCTTATTACTTCCTCATAGTTTCTATTCATTATTGTCAAACGAAGCAAGTTGTCTTTATCGCCGTGGTTAGCCATAATGTTACAAATTGTACTTCTATTTTTTCGCACGCATTCCTGCAGAAATAACTCGAATTATAATTTATCAAAAAATTGTACTTCTGTAAAATAAAATATTACCTCTACTTTATCAGTTGCTAAAAAACTATCAAATTGCTTTTGTAGCTCGATATAACGAGGATTTTGCAAATATGAAGTTTCATTGCTACGAATGGCACCCATTTGATTCATGAAAAGCTCAACCACCCAAATTACAATCATTGTAATTTGTGTTTTATCCTGTGGTTTCATGCTTTCAAGTTTCTGTAAATTATTATTATTAGTTAGAATAAACTGTAAAATTTAATTCACCAATACTATGTAAAAATCTATGCATTTGTAAATTTACCTTTTTTAAAAATATTTTCAATGCTTCTATTTGATTTTCTTGTAAAAACTTTAGAGAAATTTCTTCAAAGGATGAATGTGTCTCTGCATATATAAGTGCACTTTTTTCATATCTAAATTAATAAATTAAATTATTTTATTTAATAAAATTGTGAATGTACTTGAATATGAATCTTTATTAGTACTGCAATTGTATTACTTACTCTTTATTTTTAAACAACATTTCAGCTTGTTTTACAAGCACTTGATCTACGTAGGCTGGATTACCTTTACAATATTGCTTTGCAAGTTCAAATTCGCCTTTTTCAACATATACCTACAAAAGTTTTTATTTAAAATTTTTTATTTGCATATTAATATTTAAATCATTATGGTATAACAATAAGCCGTGGACAAAGTTACCTGCCAAACGTTGCGGTCTTCCTTTGTCACTTTATATTTAAAAACTGCTCTTTCACTGTAAGCCCAAATAGATCCACTACTAGGATCTTTAGTAATGTTTATTAATTTTCCAAAAGCCTAAAATTATATAATTACATAATTTAGTTAAAGAGAAAATGTAGGTTTTTCTAATTTTAGTCTATTAATTGTACTTACATCATTGTAAATATCTTCAAATATAAGTTCTTGATTCAATAAGGAAATACCTTTTACATGATCATTATATAAAAGAAGAACATGAAATTCAGTTAAAACAAAAGATAACGGAGCTATATTTTTTCTCTTAGTGGTACTAGAAGTTAGCAAACTAGCCTCTGGACATGGTAACATTTGTTGATTTATTAAGATATTTTCTGGGTCTACTTTAGGATCAACCTGCAGGTGATGGAGTATTGATATAAAATTATAAGTTTTATTATAGAATCAAAAAAATTTAGTATTTTAATTTATACCTGAGCAAATAAAATACCAGTCTCCGTCAGCCAACTAAAAGATTTTGGGAATTCTTGAGGTGATGAATAATAAAACTGCATTTTTGAATATGTTAAGGAACTTTCCAGTTGAATAAAACGTTCTGTAAGAATTTAAATTGAAATATATTTAAATACTATTGAAAAAAAACATTTTTAAATCTGTAGAAATAAAATTTTTGTAAAGTTTAGTACCTTTAATATTTAAATATTTACTAAATACTTGTTGTAACAATGGTTTTTCTTCATGATTAGTGACAGCTCCAATGTATTGATAAATTCGAATAAGAGTTGTCAATACAATAACATATTTGTCAGTATTTGGAATCCTTCTAAATTCTAATCCAGTTATTGGAGGTTTACTGTCCTTACCAATATCAAAAACCTGAAATATTATTTATTATAAGTAGAAGTAAATTATGAGCATCTTATACATTTTTTTAATAACTAAAAAATAATAATTCTCAATAATGCCATCTGAAAATAAATCCAAAGGTTTTTGATTAACTTACCAATCCTTCCATCTCTTTATTACCATAAAGAGGTAAATAATTTGGAAGCTTGGAAATACAAAAATTTTATATGGAAAAATTTATGGTAATATTGAAAATTACAGTCATTAGTTTCAAATTAACCATGACATTTTGTAACAATTTATTGTAAAGTATTATTTTTTAATTCTTATTAAATATAAAAAGTTCTTTGTATGCATTATTACCTGTCTCCAATACTGTTCTATACTTGTGGTAAAAATCTTATCTCCTTCAATTCCAATTTCCGTTTCAAAGATTAGACCTTTGGAAGTACCAAGTAAGATAGAGCCTGAGGTAGTCTCTGATGTGTTTGTAAAATTCCAGCCAACTGCAGTTATTTCATGACCTCTAAATTTGGAAGCCTAAAAGTTAAAGTTTGTATAATAAAATGTTTAATTCTTCAAAATGCTACTTGCAAATAATTACCTGTTTTAACTTTGCTGACTTTCTGTGTAAATAAAAGAGTTCTGATACTGAATTATTATCACCTTGCTTGGGAACAGTTGATATTAATAAATGCTGACCAAGAGGATCAAGAAATAAACCGGACAATCTTAAGTTTCCAATATACTTAGATATGTCAATTTCTAAAAGATACAATGAATATTATCATCTATACATAACACTTTGATTGTCAATAAAAATGTATTCATACCTTCAGGTTTATCAGGATGTTTCATATCAATCCTTAGTAAAATGTTATTTGCCATAGCAATAACAATAAAATTACCACTTACGCACATGCGCAATATCTTATCAGAAGGCATAAAATTAACCTTTTGCTTAATGAATATTGGAGTTTCATCCGGTAGCTTCATTTGAATAATTCCAGTTGTACTCTAAAAATAAAATTACAATTTTCAAATAAAAAATCATCAGTAACAAATAAATATACATAACAATTTTAAATCACGTACAATATCTTGTCGAAGAGTTGATGGTCCTTGCTTCGTCCTTTGGGAAGCTTGTTCAAATTGATCGAATACAGAAGTCATGTTGATTTTCTACAATTTCTATTTCACAGCCTAATAATTTTCATATCCTCTTCTCTGTCCTTCAACAATTCTCAACTGTAGCTAAAACAAAAAGTGATGAAAGTGTTACAAAGCAAATCTAACAAAGCATTAACTATAACATCAACCATTACTGTCAACAGAAGAAAAAACTATTTTCAAAGTATTTTTCCTCCTTTACAAAAACCAACAATGACAAACAATTCCAAATCAGTACTAATCCAACAAAATTACAGCAGGTGTTCGTGTTTAGTAAACAAAGCTAACCTATATCGTATCTCAATAACCACCCATTCCTCATCCACAACGTATTCCCAGGAAAAATCTTGCAAAATATCAATTTTACACGCTCTGCCAGTCGCACCAAAGCAATCGCTAATTCTTCGACACTTCACGGAGCTATCTTGAAAAAAAAAATAATCAGGGCGTAGACGTGAGAGCCCAGCTCCTCCGCCCACTAAAAGTCAAAACATTTCTGACATCTTCCGATGATACGTAAACTACCGAGTCAGTCGGAACCAAACCAAACCCCGGAACGGCAGGCCGAATTCGCAGAATAGTGTGTAGCGTGTGTAACGTGCACTCGAGCTCTGTCATTCTCCACCCCCTTGTAATCTATTGTCGCAGTAATCTTTTTTTAATACGAATTGAACAGATCCAATTCATCTTTAATATGCTCACAATTGTCTTATTTTATCTGATTACTCTTTTCTTTTTGCCAATTACGTGAGTTTTTTTACTTAGAGCCTCTACAGAAGTAAAATTTATACCCAAAAAACCTATTCATTGAATTTTGATTTGTCAAAACAGGCAAGTAGTAAGTGTCGCTACACTGCAAGACTTGACCGCAGCATTTTACTACTCAATTTTTCAAAATTCCTTCTTCCCTTTTTAATCAAGCTAATACACCCTGATACCGCGATCTAAACTTCCTTTTTTAATCTACCCCAATTAAGCAAATAAAAATACCAAGCGTAAAAAATACCCAACCACCAAAAAAAAACTATCGATTAGCCCTTATCCATCAGGTCAATCGCACAAACATCCCCCCGAAATTATCAACGACTTCCTATCAGTCAACAAACCTCCCCTCCCCCCAGAGCAAGCCACGCACTTCTACTTTGAAAAATAAAATAAAAACTTTTCTCCAAACCTCAAAAACCAAGCCACGCCGCAGTCGAAAATTTACAAGCCTACATACCGATAAAAATCACCGAAAAACGCCCCCACTTTACGCTTATATTACACACCCCTCAATTTTTTCCATCAAAAAAACCATAAAGTCCGCGCGGGGAGGCGAAACCGCACACACAAAAATCGAGCGGTCGAATCGAACGAGAGCATCTCTCGCTAACCAGTGCCTTGATATCAGCCAATCTCTTACTGCGTGGGTGAAAACCTAGCCTGAAGTGAGCGCAGGCAGATAGGGGTTGCTGCCTGGCGCTAGGGGGTTGCGGTAGGAGGCGCCCTCTTTACCTCGAGCGAGACAGCCGCCGCTGCGCGAGTCGCGCAGTGCTCAGTCGCCTACTGACGCCCGCGCCATATAATACGAGAGCGAGCCCCTGGCTCGCGCTCTCTCCACGTACGCACGCGGGGGGGCCTGACCTCCTCCTCCTTCTTCTTCCGCGAGTGCGCTCTTCCTTGGGGGGGTAACGCGCAAGAGTGTGCCGCAGGAAGAGGAGGCATAAAGCAGCCCGTGTCGCGCGACTCTCGAAAAGCTGGCTCGATGACCAGGGTGTACCGTGGTCCGCAAGGGCCGAGGATCGACGGCGCCGCGGGCGGCCCGCTACCCCTCTGACTTGTCGCGCGGGGGGAGGGCTATCTCTCTCTCTCTCTCACTGTGTCTGCGCTCCGTGTGCTTTAACGTGAGACTGGCCCACGCACGGTGGGGGGCAGGCTCATCCTCTCGGGGCTCTCCGACACATTGCGGCTGTGCGTGTCTCCCATTAAGCTGCAGCAGTGAGCAGCAGTAGCCTGTAGTGCACCAGGGTCGCTCGAGACGACGGCATCAACCGACACTTGAGAGGTAAAAAAAGGCCAGTATAGCTCTCTCTTCCTTCCACCCCTCCACCCGCCCGCCCCTCCTCTGGCCTTGTCTAATCCTTCGGAGGTAGCTGCGGGGGGCGTTAGCAAAGAGAGAGAGAGAGCGAGTGAGTGAGTTGGAGCAGAAGAAGCAGCTGGAACTGGTCGGAGAAACCAAGTGCGGACGGTAGTTTGGCACACGCGGCAGCCCCCCGAACGTACAGAGGCGGTGGTGGTCTAGCAAGAGCAAGCGAACGAGCAAGAAAGAGAGAGAGAGAGAGAGAGAACGAGAGTAGCAGAGGGGGAGGGAGTAAGCAGAGGAATACACGTTCAACGTGTTGGATCGATTCCCCTTTCTTGAGTCGTGAGGCGACACACCGCGCTCGCTCTCTCTCTCTCTCTCTCTCTCACCCCTCGCGCACCGCACCACCCCCCGTTCCCTTCCACCTACCGCCGCTCGAGCCAACCTCAACCTCCCCTCGAGAGAGAGAGAGAGAGAGAGAGAGAGAGAGAGAGAGAGAGAGAGAGAGAGAGAGAGCACGCCAGCCACACGCTTCTTCCTCGAGGGGGATAAAGAGCAGCGGGTAGGCGGCAGGGGGGTGAGAGGGGAGTTTGTTGCTACACTTTTGCCAGCCAGTCTACGTATAGACGTGTGTGTGTATACGTATATATGTATATATGTGTACGTATATACACCTGCTAATGCAGCACTGCTGTCCAGCTGAACTCTCGAGAGCTCAAAGAGCGCAGCCTACCCGCACACCTTGTAGCCGGGAAGTTGACAACGCTCTCTCTCTCTCTCTCTCTCTCTCTCTCTCTCTCTTCACTTATCTAACTGACTCTGTGTCTGTCAAAGTCTCTCTCTCTCTCACTCTCTTCCCCTGCCCCTCTTTCTTTTTCTCGCATAAAACAAGTCTCGCGCATTCAACGGAGCATGCGAGCTGTTCTTTTCTTTTCTTTCTTTTTTTTATTATTTTCCGCAGCAGCGAGATTTTTATACGTATAGCTTTACGTGCGAAACTGTATACGCGTATCTATACATATAAAGTGTATACAGGCGTGCGCTCGCAGTCACGTCGACGTCGTCGTCGAGGAATTCTTTTCGGCTTTGTTAGCCCGCTGCTTTTATCGAGGGAGTAAGCGCTGCTTTTTCTCTCTTGGTCGGACAGCAGCTTTTCCTTCTTTTTTAGGGTCCGATCGAGCACCCAGTGCTTTACTCGTACTACTTGCAAATCGTTACTCTCTCTTTTTTCTTCGCGCAAGCACACACGCTTTTATTTGGTTAATAATCAAGCGCTTAAAACTTGATTCGCCGTAATCAGGCCTGTATAACCTGTATAACGACAAAGACGGCCAGAGAGAGAGAGAGAAAGAGAGTGAGATTCGTATCTCTTTGCTCCGTGTAGTTTTGCGCTATATCGACCAAAACGACGAGTAAGTAACCTAGAAATTATTTAACCAGAGCGCACACGTACACTAGCCTCCCCCCTCCCTCCTGCCACCCATTCGCCCCGTATCGCACGTACACAGACGGACAAACAGCCCCCCTCCCCTCCGCCGCGTATATATATATACGTATGCAGCACACGCGTGCGATGAATAATTTGATTCAATAAAAGTCGCATCAATCGGAATTTATACTACACAACTACCTGCCCCCTCCTCGCACTCCCCCTTCCCTCTGAACAACGTTTGACACGCGCGTACGTAGACAAAAAGCGTGGAAAGTAAATTATCGAAAGTCAAACAAAACGATAGTGCCCTCTACCACTGCGTCATTGCGATTTGTTTTTATATTAAACACATACACGTTGAGCTCTATACGGACGCGATCGGAAAAAATTCCATATTCAAAACTGGAGCTTTTTTCCTCTTTTTCTCATCCCTTATCTTTCATCGGTAATCTACGTATACGCTGCGGAGCGATCAGTTTAATCAAAAAGCGGTTTATAATAACGAACGTAAATCCGCGTATAAACGGTTTTAAAACGTTATTACAACTATTAAAAAAAAAGCAAGCGGAAACAAAAAAAAACACATGCTGGCCTTAATAAACGGAGCAATCTCGTTTCGACACATTTTGACGTATCGATGAAAACGTTTCTGTAATACTCGTCCGTGTGTGTACGCGTATTTTGTATATCCGCTCGGCGTATGATAAACATTAAAAAATCCACAAAATCGCTGGGGGAGCGCATTCTTCTTATCTGTATAATGCGCTTCTATTATTTGAAAAGGATTACATCTTTTTTCCTTTTTTTTCAATGAGAGAGAGAGAGAGAGCGAGAGAGAAAAAAATCCTTTTTAGATTATATGGGTCACGTATATAACACCCCCGCCGCCGCCACCTCCCCCTTACGCCTCTCGTATATACCAGCCCCGCCGCCGACATCGTCCAATGTATTTGCTTTTACGTGCCGTGTTTTGTCCTTTCATTCCGTCGCTAAAAAAAAGAGAGAGAGAAAGAAAGAAACGAACAGACGTACATGTACACGCGTGTGTGCGGAGCAAGGAAAAAGGTATAACACGGAGAGAGAGAGAGAGAGAGAGAGAGAGAGAGAGAGAAAAGTATAAAACGCTCGGGCCGAGATATAAATTAAACTTATTTACTTTCACGATCTATTACACTTTATACTTGCGCAATTCCAGTTCATTATTTCCACAGCCTCAATCCTTTCCTCCCCCCCCCTATCCCCTCCCCCCAAATAATCTTTCGATTCCTCCAGCCATTGTCCAAATAGAAAAAAAAAAGAAAGAATAAAATACCGGCTACACAATTCCTTCGCTCTCGCATTCGTCATTTTTTTTTCCTCCACCCCACACGTACAGCTCGTCCTATTTCAAGCGAAGACACTCATCCTCTCGGGGCGTTCGGCTCACGTTTCATTCGCAATCTCACCGGCACTTCATCACGTTAAACCCTTCCTTAACAGTCATACAAGCCCCTCTCCCATCCACAATCCCCCCAACGCTCGCACACGCATTTCTGTTTATTCCTCCCTGCTCGCTTTGGTCTTTTTTTTCTCCTCCTCCCACGCCCTCTCTTGAGCAAAAACTCGCGCCCTCGCGCGCGTGTATAACTCTTAAACGGACGCGCAAGAAGAGGGCCGCAACACAATAACGCGCTCGTGTGGGTATGAGGCAGCCGGTGAGAGGGGGGGGATGTTAAGGGAAGTACCGGGTGGGTATAAAGGGGGAGGGCTCTCTGAGTGCGCGTGTGCGTGAAAAAAAGCCAGACGGCCTGGTCAGTGGATGGGGAGCAGGTTGAGTCAGACACGCGCCCCGCTTATATAGAAGGTCTGATATGCTATATGGGTGTCGTATACAGGCTTCAGGGGGGCGGGGAGCGAGGCACGCGAATGAATCACGTGAGTGCGTGCGCGAAGAGAGACACAGACCGCTGTGGCGGCTCTAACCCAGAAAACGGATTTTTTCTTTTTTTTCGACGCCTTGATTTCGTCGTTCGCGAGGCCTCTTTATATACACCTTCGCCGCGCCCCTATACTGTTATAATAGAAAGGCTAACATTGCGTTTACCTTAACGTTAGACTAACGTTCGTTGACAAATCACGACTATTGGACGTTCCAAGACGATAAGTAACAGGCACATAGAACCGAAAACCGACTCGATATATATATATACAAGCGCGTCTGCGCGTGTATACGCATTAACGACACTGACGTCTGACCTATGCGCGGTTCCTACCACTTGAAAGCGACGAAAACGTTGCCTCATATACATATAAGCGTCGCGAAAGCTACTGCTTACTCCCGATCCGCGCGTGCTGCCGCTCCGCACATGGAATATTGAAAGAGAAGCCTAGCTCTCTCTCTCTCGCGGCCTACTTGGGTCTAAAAGCAAACGGAGATACAGGAGGAAATTGAATTTGCAAGCTAGAAACGCGGATACGCGAGAGAGAACGCGCTCGCACACACAGGGGAATAAACAAGAGAGGTTGCTTACAGAGCCAGCTGGGGGTGCATGACGATGATGCCGGTGATAAAAAAAAAAGGGAGGATGGTAAATTAAGCAGAGACTTATGATGCGCTTGATTATACGGGAAATAACGATTGCGCGCCCGAGGGAGAGAGAGAGATAATCACGCGTCGGTGGTAAACGCGCTGGCGAGAGTGTGCGTTATGCGGGTGTATACCGGCGGCGGGCCTCTCTGAAAGCAATTCTGCAACCTATACCGCGTGTGTGTGTACAGCGTGCGCTCTGGCTTATTCGCGAACAGGTGCGAACGAGCTCTCTCCCCCCCGCTCTCACCTGCGCTCTCACTGGAGAAACACACACACCACTATAACAGGTTCTCTTGGCTCTTTGTGTCTAGGCAAGTCTGACTCTCTTTTTTTTCTCTCTCTCTCTTGCTGCGCTTGTCTTTCCTTCTTTCTCTTTTTTTCGCGTCGCCGTTTGTTAGTAGCGTCTCGCGCACGCCAAGTTTCAGCGACGCAGACACACGCGGGGCTCGAGAAGGTGGTACAAAAAGGGGGGGGCGGGTGAGGTTGCCGTGCCTTGTAGTATACGCGAAAATTCTTGTTATCTTCCAGCTAGCTGAGCTTTCACGCCCGAGCATGCACGTACTACGGTTCTGTATAGGCTCCGTCAACTCTCTCTCTCTTCATATCTTGTTTTCCGAGACGCCAGAACGAACGGGTCGCTTTTAATTTTTCTGAAAACTGCCCTCTACTTTTGTTACGCCTTGTGCACATACCTTTTTCTTTTTCTCGCTCCGTCGACGCGTCTGCCGTAATTTCACGACGAATTTACTCGCCATATACACCCCCACACACTCACGCGCCGTAGAGTATGGTAGTCGTACGGCGATGAAAGTTTGATCAAAGAAGCGCCGACTGAGCCGCTGTATATAGGGGGGGGGGGTAAAGCGCTAATGCCCAGCCTACTGCGAAATAAGATCGCGGATAAACAGCTCGTGCGATCGTAAATGACAAATGAGAAGATTATGTAATATGTATAAGCGACGCGCACACGCGCGTATATCGAATTTTATAATACTTTTGGAAAAGTAGCACGTATACAAGGGGTGGTATGTGCACGCGGAAAGGGGAGGGGGTGAAAAAATAATGCTATCCCTCCTTTTTTTTTTATTCCATTGAATTTGATCGAGCGACGCGTTTGAAATTCTGGTGAATACGCGCTGTTTGTATTTTTCCTACATTACGTTCTTTCTTTACCTTTTTTTTTAATCGTCCGGACCGTCTACAATTGAAACAAAGCTTCTATTTATCATTTCGTTCCCCTCCCCCACCGTAACACCCATGATTAATTACTTTATCGAGTGAAAAAAAGAGAGTACGAACAAAACCAAAAAAAGTACGAAAAAGGAGAAAAAAAATCTCACAAGCGACAATAAAAAAAAAAAGGGTAGACACATCGTATAACCGAAGTGTAATGATTAAGACGTTAATTAAAAGCCAAGCCATGGAGATAGAACGCGTGGGTGTGTGCAAGAGACGAAGTGAGATAGTTTCGTAGCAAGGTGTTTGCGGAAGCTCGACTAAAGCAAGCAAGCCGAGAAGAGCGCGTCCGAGAGATGTAGACAGACGCAGCCGCTGCGAAGCGGAGAGGCGAAGGAGTAGAGTAGAGAGAAGAAAAAAAAAAGAAGAAGAAAAGAAGCGAA
>JAPYYQ010000638.1:0-55949 GCA_030522585.1 Anagyrus pseudococci | reverse complement strand
TCGATGAAACTCATTTAATTCAACGTCTAATGGCTTTAGGGCGCATATAAAGCCATTAGACGTTGAAATTAATGAATTTCATCGACCTTGATAGAGCTTAGTACTGTTCGGCCAAACTCGACCGAGGTCGCTGAAACTCATTTAATTCAACGTCTAATGGCTTTAGGGGGCCTTTAAACGAGGTCGATGAAACTCATTTAATTCAACGTCTAATGGCTTTAGGGCGCATATAAAGCCATTAGACGTTGAAATTAATGAATTTCATCGACCTTGATAGTTCTTGATACTGCTCGACCGAACTGGACCGAGGTCGACGAAACTCATTTAATTCAAAGTCTAATGGCTTTATAGGCTTCCTAAAGCCATTAGACGTTGAATTAAATGAATTTCATCGACCTTGATAGAGCTTGATACTGCATTTAATTCAACATTTAATGGCTTTAGGGGGCCTATAAAGCCATTAGACGTTGAATTAAACGAATTTAGCCTAGTTTACTAAACTAAACTTGACCAAATTCATTTAATTTGATTTTTAATGGCTTATAGGCCCTATAAAGCCATTAAACATGAAATTTAATGAATTTAGTCGAATTTGCAAAATTTATCTTTAAATTTATCTTTAAACTTTATTCATTTGTTAAAAAAAATGCGAGGCAGCTTTATCCTCCCGGATCATTATAGGTGGTTACATGCCTCATTGTTTTATTTTATTTAAAACTAAGCGTGGCAGCTTGATCTTTCCGGGTCATTGGGCGGTTGCGTGCTAGATAGCTTTATTTTATTCAAAAAAGCATGCTATTTTGTTTATTGCAAAATAAGTACTGCATCTTTAGACCCTCGAGGTATGTAATAGTTAGTTGCCGGCGTATTTATTGAAAGAATAGCGCCAAAGCTACTGCCCATTGAGTTATTAGGTTGTGGCTGCGAATTTTTTTATGACTGGTTCAATAATAATGTCTAGCTTCCATCTTTGTCATTGTGTTGTAGCCAGGGCTGTTAAATGGTTATATAATTAATTATATAAATGATTACGCTATAATTACTGCTTTTTTGTTTTTAAGTTTTAACTTGAGTTAAATTACTGTTTATTAAAAAGATTGTGTCTTTAACAATTGATATGCAGTGTAACACATTTTAAAAATTATAATTATTTATCTGTTTTATTTCATTAATTTAAAATAAAGGTTATTTTGTTGTTATTCTATAAGTTAAATTTTAATTTTGCTATAGAAATTCTTGATGAAAACTGAATCCGCTGTACTTATAAATTATTATTTTTTAAATATGTTTAATTTATTTTGAAAATTATTGTTTTACTAGAATTATTATAATAAATAATATTAGTAAACGCTTCAATACGTCCACTGCAATCATTACATTCGGAACGCTGAACTTTACCCGCGTTCCGATGCTTGTAGGCTTTGCGTATATTACTTACGTCTCACTTTTTTCTACGCGTTGGAGTTGACGGCTTCAAAAGCATAGACCAACCCTGTAAGGTAAAATCCCCGAAAGGTGGACACTTACGCGGACCTAATGAGAAAATAGCCATTTATTAAAACAATTACTCATTCCATAATGAAGTCTGACGTTTCTTAAACAATTGAAACAAAAATGACATTAAAAAGCCCTTTTAATTAATTATTATAAGCAATTGAAAATCGTCTCATTGTGTTTTTGTTTTTTCTTCTCTCAAACGAAATTTAACACAAATTTGAGAATAACTTTTGAATAAGAATCGATAGTTTATCGTAGATTGGCATTTCCGTCAAATAATCGATCCGCGTAACGCGTCGGCGTCATGCGGAATCGCCCTAACAAAACCTCGTGTGTATACATTCGCCTTACATATTGTTTTGTTGTGTAACGCGCTCATACCAATAAGGAATGTAAATAGTTCAAGTGATCTCATTATTGTACTACATAAGCATTATAAAAGCTGAAACATTTAAAAAAAAACATAACAGCGATAAATGATAAAAATCTGTAAATACTTGTTAATTTAAGTGCTACTGCAGTTCCATAAAGGAATACAAGTGAATGGCTTGTTTATCAATTATAAAATTAAGCTATCATGTCTACAGAAGAGAGATTTAATGCTGCTGCAAATGTGATTAGGAATTTGCCAAAGAATGGGGCTTTTCAGCCGAGTGAAGAATTAATGTTGAGATTCTATAGCTACTATAAACAAGCGACAGAAGGTCCGTGTGATTGTCCAAAACCTGCTTTTTGGCAGTTTGTTAAGAAAGCAAGATGGGAAGCTTGGTCTGGATTAGGAGACATGAGCAAAGAAGAAGCTATGACTCATTACATAGAGGAGTTAAAAGGCATTATAGAAACTATGTCTTATAATGAAGATGTGGCCAATTTTCTTGATAGGATAGATTTGTTTTGTGATAGCAAATTAGTCGGAAACATAACAGAAGATAGTAATTCTGTTGAAGAGCAATCTAACTCTCACAGCAGTTCATCTTTGTCTGATGATTCGGCTGAAACAACGCTGTGTAAAGATACTGACAATACAGACATTTTTACAAGTAGTTTTGAAACTTGTCAAGAAAGTATTAGTAATAATAGCATAGATCCACATATTCTAGAAACTGAGCCCGAGGATGAGTTTATTGATTCTGTTGAATTTATATCTGACAATCTTCAAAGGCAATATTTGAAAAATTATATTAATGAAAATCATTCAAGACTTGATTATTTAAATAATAAAAATAAATCAAACTTGGACTGTGAACCAGTTAATGATAATAATGATTTTAACCAATGTAATGTATCTAACTATGTTAGAACAATTTTGAATCATGATATAAATAAAAATACTGATTTCAATTCCACACAATTAAATGTGGAATTCATGAACCAAATTATGATAACTCTTAGAGATTTACAAAATAATTTGGATCAAGTTGTGAATAGAATTGGAAATATTGAAAAGAAAATGCAATATTCTTCAAAAATGCAACTTAATGTAAATAATGAAAAAAAGAATGGTGTAGTTTTATGACATGAGGTATCCCCAAAATTGATGGCCTTTATAATAATGTGGCCTTTTGTTGCGCAATTTATTGTACACCTTTTTAAACGTCGTAACAGATATAAAAATTAGAGTTTATGAATTTGTTAGTCAACGAATAACAAAAGTCAAAGTTTTTAATAATTATGACATTTTTATTATGAATTTTATAAATGAACTGCAATTCTATAAATCTTTTCCAAAGTTTAAAGTGTTTCAATTAGAAGTTTTACAAGAATTTAATAGATTTCTTTAATATGATATTAAAATAAATTTATTCTACTTTGTCTTTTTTGGCACATAATTTTTTTTAATATTGAAATGTTAGATGTAAATTTGTATTGTTGATATTGAAAGTATATATTTTAAAATTCCAAATTCATTGCAAAATATTTTACTCAAAAATGTGTTATTATTATATTATTAATAATTAAAGTATTTGGCATTTAAATACATTATAGTACAAAATTATATTAGTTATAATTCATCATAATTACATATATGTATATTGAATTTTATGATAATTTATTGCACTTTAAATGTAACAAAGTGCGAATAATTTTTGTATAAATGAGCATCCATGCTTTGACAATATTGCCGATTGTAAATATAGAACGCTGTATCAGTTTATTTGTTGTCATGTAGCTTTTACAAACAGTCCTATTGTAACGTTAAATAATTCGTTTATTAAGTTTACACATACATTAAAATAATAAAATAATAAAAACAAATTCAAACGTAATGTGTAATTTTATTTCACCTACCAATTCAATAACCTTATCAAATTTATCGCAATTCGTATTAATATATTATTTATACAGATTTAATTCAGTTTCAATAAATAAAACGAATCTCGGAAACATCAAAACAAATCTACGCGCCCCGAGAATATCTTGAAGTTGAACTCCCCCCACCCTTCTAGGGCACGCAACCATATGTTTTTTTTCTTGTTGATCAGACGTAAACTTCAAGTGCATGTAACGAGATCCTGCCAAAATAAAAGGTCGACTCTTTCGTGTTTACTACTTTGTAAATTCAACAAAACACAGCGACAATAAAGGATCGAACGGAAAACAAATAAATTGGTACCGTCGTTGTAACTGTAAACGCGTTTGCTTGACTTGCAAGCGTTTCTACTTCAAGGTAATTATCATTTTTTTGTATTTTCGCTACAGTATACTTATTACCCTCAATTTTTTATGTATCTGTTTATGTGTGTTTAATTACGTCAATTACGTTTTCAATTAAGATTTTTACAAACATCAATATTTGTTTTTAACTTCTTTTTTGCAAGTAATAAAGATTTGACATTCTTACTTGCGTCTTTAAATTCGCCGTGAAGTTCATAGGTTACATACATGGCATAAAATTAACCTTGAACTAAATATTCGTGATTTCACATTGTATGTAATAATAAAATAATGCATTATTTTTCACAAATTTTATGATTTTTGATATTGAACATTTATGTTTGCAGATATTTTTTCCTGAATATTAATTGTAAAGTCTTTTTGATATTATAATACAGAAAAGTCTGTTATCATTGGTAAGTTTGGAAAGTAACATATAAAAATTAAAGTACTACCTCCTTAACTTGTAAAAATAACAGTGATTGTTTATTTTCAGTATAACATGATTTTGGAATAGCACAATACAGACATGTATAATAGTGACGTTGTAGATAAACGTCTAACATCAAATTTAAAAACTGTTCCTACATGAATCAAAAAGAGGACCAATTGATTAACAAATTTAACTATGATACACGACTGTCTTGTTCCACGTCGACAATTACATTATCACTAATAAGACACCTATTAGACAATGGAACTGATATCAATTCAAAGGATAAAAATGGAAACAGCTTACTACATTTGGCTGTGAAAAATGACATCACAGAAGTGGTCCAGTTATTGTTGATGAGAGGAGTTTCAATCGATGAAAGAACAGAAAGTGGACGCACAGCCCTGCACATAGCAGTAGAATGGGGCAGGGAGGAAAACATAATCCTGCTCCTAAGAAACGGAGCAAACGTGAACGCAAAAGACAAGGATGGGAGGACGCCGTTGCACCTGGTCGTTGGCAAGGACGTATACTTTTACGGGAAAAAGATAATCGAGCGCTTTGAGAAAATAACGAAGCTGCTACTGCGCAAGGGTGCTAACATCGACGAGCGCGACAATGAGGAGCAGACCGCTCTGTTCATCGCGGTGGTCGCTAAAAAGGAGCGGACGATTCGCATTCTCCTGGAGAACGGAGCCAAGATCAACGCCCGGGACTGCTGCGGCATGAGCCCCCTGCACTTCGCCGTCATCTCGAACAACGCGGAGGTGGTGCGTCTGCTGCTCGGCCGCGGCGCGGATCTCCTGGCGAAGGACAAGGCCGGCAGCACGGCGCTGCACTTTGCAGTCGAGCGCAACAACCTCGGCATAGCTCAGCTCCTGCTCGAGCAGGGCGCCCTCGTCGACGACGTTCGCAAGGATCGCTTCACCGCCCTCCACACCGCCGTCGAGCACGGCAAGGAAGACTGCATAGGCCTCCTCATCGCCAGCAAGGCCAACATCAACGCGAGGGAGGAGTCCGGCAAGACTCCCCTGCATCTCGTCGTCCAGAAATGCCTGCACGGCAGCACCCACGAGGTCGTCCAAAGGTTCAAGAGGATAGCAAGGCTTCTGTTAGCTAGAGGAGCCTGCATAAACAGGTGACAATCTGAATCTTCTAATTCGTCATTGCTTTTACACGTGGATTGTAGTTTTAACAACGACTCGTTGTTTACAGTGTTACAGATACAGGCCAGAGTGTACTGCATACGGCTGTGGCAGCTCGGAGCAAGGGCATGGTTGTATTGCTATTGGAGCACGGAGCCAAGGTGAACAGCAGGAACAATTACGGCGAGAGTCCGCTCTATTGCGCGGTCAGGTCGAAGAATCAGCAGATCGTCAAGTTCCTGATCAAGAAAGGCGCAAGGGTGAACGAGCCGCGCAACGACGGGCGCACAGCCTTGCACGAGGCCGTGGAGACCGAGGACATGAGCATGATCAGCCTGCTGCTCGAGCACGAGGCCGACGCGAACGCGCGCGACGAGAAAGCCTCGACCCCGCTGGGCCTCGCTGTCAACCTCGTCGACACTTGGATCCCAGAACTGCTGACCATGCACCTGGCGAGATTGACACCGGCCGACCTGTGCACGGAGAATCGCGCCCTGTTGGAGCAGAGCAAGAAGCTCGCGTCGTTTTACGCCGAATGCAGACTGGAGATTGGCAAGATGAAGTCACATCGGCTCGGTTACAGGACGACCTTCTATCACGTGCTCACCGAGCGCGAGTGCGAGCTCAGCCACGGCGCCGTCGAGATGCTCAGGTCGAAGGATTACAGGGCTGACTTTCCCATCTACTGCGTACTGCTGCAGGAGCGACTGTTTCGCGGACGCAAGCGCAGGCAGCTGCTCGATCTTGCCGAGGCTGAACTTTGCTTCCTTTGGAAGCACTTCAATCTCTCGGATCTACTGATCCAACGAATCTTGCACTTTCTCAGCACCGAAGACTTGCAATTTATTACGAGAAATTGCGAGGATACGTTGATTAATTGAACGGACTTCAATGCATTTTAACGAACTTTATGAACTTACAATACAGAGCATTGGTATATATCTTTTTGTAATTCTTATGGTAGAACGATATCTTATTTATTTGCGTTTCGTACACTTGCGTACAACATTTTCATTAGCGTACCACTACTCCCTGTTGAAGTCCAACTAGCGATTTTTTAAAACAAATTATACCGTTTTTCAGCACGTCTTCGAGCAAAATCTGTGAAATTAACTTTCTCGGTGTTAGAAAAAATAACGATAAGCAATCGTTTTTATTATATTACTTAATCGTTTAATAACTCGTAGAATACTAAATCGACTCAATGTTTGACGTGCAAGCGTCGATTTTTTTTAATTGTAAATAATTATAATCTTGCGTTTATGAAATATAAGATATAATCTTACAAATTTCCTAGTTTTTTTCAATTGAAAAATTCATTGACAACCTTACATCCATTCACGCATGATATTTTTGCTTGCGATAAGATAAATTTTAAATTTCGCGGAGTGGACCGCCATCATGGGTCTAACAGCACACCCTAGCGGCCGATAAGCTGCCCATTTTAGCCGCGCGGGCTTACGCTTACTGCTCGCAGCTTGTTTATTCTTGTGAATTTTGGAGAGCAGGTCGTTATTGAGATATAATCATCGTTTTCGCGTTATTTTTTACAATATATTTGCAAATAGTATCGAAAACTTTAGTCAATTAGTCAAGCAATGACTTCGACTTACGAAAACAAGCACCACTTGCGTTCCGAGCATGTAATCTTTATAAACAGAAACGATTAAGAGGTTAGGTCAGTGAACGATTCGACTTTTAGGTAAAAATGAATTTTTTTACGGTATTATCCGGTTGTAATTTATACAGTAAATCATGCTTCAACCGTACCAATGAAATTTACAAAAAATAAGGTTTGTTTTGGTGGTTTTTAGTCAGCTTTAAGTATGCGCTCTGAGAGGCAAGAGCATATCAGACTCTCAGAAATCACCAACAACAAGTCAAGATGAGTGATGGGGAGTCGATGTACGGGACAACGCTGTCTGCGGAATCCATGAAAGTTATTGCAGAAAGCATTGGCATAGGTAATTTGCCAGACGAAGCAGCAAAAGACTTGGCGGAGGATGTTAGCTATCGTCTGAAGGAAATAGTACAGGTAGGCTGTGAAATATTTTTGTTATGTTAACATGTTAAAAAGTTGTTTAGTAATGTATATTCTGTCATTCTTAGGATGCTACAAAGTTTATGAGACAAGGCAGGAGGCAGAAGCTTACCACGCATGATATAGACTTTGCTTTAAAAGCTAAAAATATAGAGCCCACATATGGATTTTTTGCCAAAGATCACATTCCATTTCGTTTTGCATCTGGTGGTGGCAGAGAATTACATTTCATAGAAGAAAAAGAAATTGATTTAAATGAAATTATCTCCATGGCTGGAGGCTCTAATTGGCCAAAGTTACCTTTAGAAACAAATTTGCGGGCTCATTGGTTGTGTATCGATGGAATCCAGCCTACGATTCCAGAAAATCCACCACCTGTGTCTAAAGGTCAATATACTTATTCATATACAGTGAACATTATAATTTGATATTTTAAATTACAAAATTGAATTTCTTTTTAGACATGCAAAAATTAGAAAGCATTGATCCAATTAGTACCAGGAATAGTAAAGCTAACTTGGGCAAGCCTGGTGGTAAAAGTCACAAGCTTCGCAATGTTGAAACTGTTCATGTTAAACAATTAGCAACGCATGAACTAAGCGTTGAACAGCAGTTGTATTATAAAGAGATTACAGAAGCTTGTGTTGGATCCGATGAAGGCAGAAGAGTGGAAGCCTTTCAGTCCTTGTCTGCTGACCCTGGTCTCCATGAAATGCTGGCCAGAATGTGCACTTTTATTGCAGAAGGTGTTAGAATTAATGTTGTTCAAAACAATTTAGCAATTCTCATTTATCTGATGAGGATGGTAAAAGCATTGCTTGATAATCCAAGCTTATATTTAGAAAAATATGTAAGTTCTTCGTTAATTGTTAAAAATATGAATAATAGAATTTTGTGGAAATTAAATATGCATGATTAAATTTATTTTAGCTTCATGAACTGATCCCATCTGTAGCAACTTGCATTGTCTCTAAACAATTGTGTACTAGACCAGAATTGGATAATCATTGGGCTTTACGAGATTTTGCGTCCCGTTTGATGGCACAAATTTGTAAGAATTTTAATACAACGACAAATAATATTCAAACTAGGATTACGAGAATATTCAGTCAAGCATTGGCTAACAATAATCAAGTGAGTAAAATAATACATCAAATGAAACTTTCATACACAGATTTATATATAAAACTAAACTTTGTTGCAGACACCTTTAGCCACACTGTATGGTGCAATTCACGGTCTTTGCGAATTAGGACCTGAAGTTATTAAGGCATTAGTTATACCTAAAATTAAGTCGATCTCAGACCGTATAGAAATAAGTTTTGAAGGGCCAAATTCTCCTGCTGTAGATAGAAGTGCGGCTGGCCGTATAAAAACTGTGTTAATCGTAAGTTAAAAATTTTTTTTAATTTGTAACACAAGTATATAACCTTTGGAGAGATTGTAACTAAATAAATTAAATTTCCAGAAATCAGTCGCTCCTGTTTTAAAGACTATGCGACCGCCTCCGGATTTCCCAGAAGAATATAAGCAAGAATATGGTTATATAGGACCTGTTTTATGTACTGCTGTAGCAAAAGCTCGTACACAACCAGCAGCAACAACTCCTGCCACGACTGTTGGTCTAACTAATAATACAAATCAACAAACACCTGCTAGTACAAGTAAAACACCCCAAACAGGTATGACACATTTGTTATAATTTATCAAATCATATGGAAATCGTAAATTGATATCAAATTATATAGAATAATAAATTGTATAGTATAAAAAATTTTCAATTGGCTTACAGTGGTTTTAGGAGCCGAAAGAACAACGCCAACTGGTACGACAACTACTAGTAGCGGACAGAAATTTGTTATTTTGCAGCCAAAGAGCCAAACAACGACAACGGGCCAGCAGCAAGTGCAAATACAACAAATGCAAGTACAAACGAAACCGATCCAGCAACAACAAGTACAGATTCAACAGGTGCAAGTGCAGCCAAAACCGGCTCAAACGACGAAACTAGTTGTCGTTTGCATGGCAAATTCAAGTAACACGCAAACAACGGTCACACAGGTAGGAATTTGATTTTTTAATTTCTTATGATGTAAAATTGTTTATTAAATTGATTGGAGTTGGTTAATTGGAATGAGTTACAAGATTTTTTAATAGAATTAAATAATTATGTTTTATACATTTTCACTCATATTTACATCAACTTTGTAAACATTATATAAATTTATCTCACAACATACATAAAATTGGTGTATCTCACTAAATCATTAACACATTTATTATCTAAAAATTACAACTTGTTACACTAAATCATAAAATTTGTAATTATTAATTTAAATGGCATTTGCTCACGAAGTATTAATAAAATACTTTATCCTTTTCTAGTCCAATTTATCCTCTAAATCTCAGGTGCTTGTTACCCAGAGTGCAGTGGAACAGATGGAAGAATAATGTGAGTTTTCTTCTATTTTACAACACTTTTTTTATAGCAGGTGTGACCTAATTGACTTTATGTCTATGTGAATAATTATTCTATTTTCATAAAAACCTATATTAAAAAAAAACTATAAATTATTATGTACAGTCTTTGCATGACTTAAACGATTCTTTGAAATTTGTCGTTGAGGCATGACTAATAATATTTTCCTTTTTTTCTGTTTTTTCCATCTTTAGTACAAAAAATATATATGTACGATGTATATAAAAAGCGCAAAGAAGAGAACTCTCTCATCAATTCGTCTACAAGCGAACATTGAAACTCTCCTCGTCGTCGTCCGCGCCTTCACTGATATCGAGGCTGCGCTGCTGCATATTGCGCACGCATGACTGTTCGGCCAACTCTTTCAGCTTCTTAGCCATCGCTTTGCCAGTCTGGCTGACCATCTGCGAGAAGGGGCCATTGGGATTTTTGGACAGCAACTCGTATGGGCAACCAAATTCCTAGGACAGAAAGTCGAGTGATGAGTTAAATTATTCTAATAAGAAAATGATGTGCTTTGTGATGAAAGATAACTATCGATGAGTCGTTGAACTCTTTTTTTTTTTATTTCTATGTGAAAGTTATTAAAAGATCACCGATTATTTTATACGTGTTTGATAAGCATTTGTTTGATATAAGCAATTGAAAAGGACAAATCATTGATGACCAGTTAGTTCTACTTTTGTATTTAGTACTTTAAATGAAACTAAAATGGCGTGTTTGGTACTTTAATAAGACAATGTGATACAAATGGAAATGAAGTATTTCTATGCGTGTCTTATTAAAACGTAAAACACCTGCTAATCTAAAATTAGGCTTAAGTACAAAACGATGTTTTGCCTTGTAATGTTACACATCTATAGATTTGTACAACAAGAGAAAAAAAAATAAATGAATCTAGTTAAATATTATACATTGCGAAATTTAAAAACAAAAACAAAACGTTTGCTATTAATAATACACTGTAACCAAAATTTGTACAATGAGTCGGTAAAAAACCAACTAATAACGGTACGACATGCTTATCGGGCATCATATCATTGAATCACTTTAATAAAAATAAATCGTCATTGAAAGCAAACAATAAATACTACTTAAAAGTTTAAATAAATATTAAGCTTTTAAAAAAAGTTCAAATATTATTCAAACCTTGTCCTCACTGTTAAAGCGAAATAATTAACAACCAACACACATTTTTTCCATTTGTAAAATTTTCATCAAGTGTATCAATGAGCACTTTCGCTAATTTACATTACAACGGGTTTAAAAGAAAAACAAAATCTCACCAACAACAAGTCTGTGTACTTACCACTATTGACCCGCTATCCATAACAATAATGCGATCGCTATCGATGATGGTATTGAGTCTGTGCGCCACCGTCATCACCGTGCACTTGGCGAACCGCTTGCGTATGGTGCTCTGAATGACAGCGTCAGTACTGAAAAGAAAATAAATGGAATATTTTTAAGAGCAATTACAAACGCAATGCAGGGCGTTCAAGGCTTTAAATAAACTTTTAATCGCGTCGTTGGGGCTTCGACAAAAGCTCGTTAGTCTAGGCAAATGCTCGAGCGATGAGTGTTCATTTTGAAAGTGTCACGAAAATGAAAGCTGCCGGCCGTTAGGCGCTCGACCTATTCATCTTGCGATCATCGCCGAACTTTCGTCGGCGCGTCTCTCGAAACAATTCGCATTCCATCACGCGCTTGACACGCTGTACATCGGCAGTCACTAAAATAACACTTCGCCTCGTGTGGGTTTATACAGCGTACAAGCCGAGCAGCGAGTGGCTCACGTAGAACAAGCGATAAGCTCCTTGCGGACTGGACTAGTTGTGGCTTCAGTCGGCTCTTTACCGTTTCGACAGTTGCTTCTGCCTTAATAGCCTCTACGCCACGATGCGCTCCCTACTGATCTGCCTGATCGTCGTTGCTTTACTCGGCCAAGGTGAGTACCCGCAATATCCTTTTTCCCCCGAAAATTGCGAAAAATAAAAGCAAATAATCGAGCTTTATATAACGTTCTCGTCGTTCGTTAATCTGTTCCAGCTGCCCCGTCGCCGATTATCGACAGCAACGCTACGGAGTGTTGGATTCCGATACGGTTTTTTTGCTACTTAAGCTGCAACATGAAGTTCACCAATGGCCATTCTTGCACGCTCATCAAGGAATATCCGTTTCATAAGTGCGTGTGCAAGTGACGAAGACACAGCGAGATTGAAGCGACACCTTTGTAAATACACGCGTACGATTAATTAACTTATTTATCTCAACAATAAAGAAAAAAAAAAGAAAAGAAAAGATTCAAACGAACACGTAACACGCGTGTATTCTTTACTCGATCCTCGAAAATTTTTAATTCAACGCCGCGTTAATTAACTGCCTACGGCAATAACTAACAATTACAAATAAGCCGTCATTAGACGTAATCAGAGTTATACGCGGTATAGGGATCGTTAACAGCGAGGCGATCGTCGTTTATGAAATCCCGGCGGCATCGCTATGCCGCAGAGCGGTCTAACGCTCAGTATATAAAATCGCCAACGCAGAGAGATACACCGTTCGCGATTTCCAAGGATCCCCCTCGGACGAAAGCAGCTCGGATAAGGAAAAACTGGGCGACGAGGAAAAAAAACGGGCCCGCTAAATATTTACATGGGCTGGATAGCGAGAAGTGGCATTGACCTTCATCCTCATCCATCGATCGTCCGCGTCGCGAGCGTCTCATTACGCGTATATGGAACGGAGGAATAATGGCAGAGAGAGAGAGAGAGAGAGAGAGAGAATATTATACTTTGATCTCTCAGGGTCTATACGCTTCGAGGTGAGAATAGCGCCAGTGGACGCGCGCTTAATAATTGGGTCGATGAGAGCTTATACGTGGATTATATAGGCAGAGCCGTGTCTCTCTTGCCGGAGGCTGCTATCTTTACGAGAGCGGGGTTCCGAGAAATTTTGAGGAAATTGATAAGATGAGAAAATTGTTTTGCCGTACACACAGCCGAGAGTGTCCGAGATAACGCACGAAGTTTGCTCTCTCTTTTTCAAAGTGTGAGATTGAATAAAGAGTGATTTAAAGCGAGTGATGACCTCGGCAGTTTTTTATTTTAAATGCTGTACGAGGATATAATAATACGACGTTTGTCGACCTGTTAGATCGAATTACGAATTTTGCGATTCTCGCCGAGCTTACCGCAGAAATAGGAGACAAAGAGAGAATCAATGATATATCGTTTCGCCGCTGCTCGATTAAACTCTCCGTATACACATATTTGTATATGATCAATGACTTTCTCAAACGACCGAGCGGCAATGAAATTTTATCGGGCGCTTAATTATCCGGAAGAAAAAAGACAAACGCGCTGCAAGTTTATTTCTCTCTCTCTCTCTCTCTTTCTTTCTCCGTTTTCAGCGATGCAGGAAAGAAGAAGAAAAAAAAGAGCGAATTAAGACGTAGAAGAAGGAATGAACTAGCGGCGACTATGCTAATGGTCGTTGAATCACGAGCCGAGGGGAAACGCGCGCGGGAAAGCCAAACGCGCGGCAAGGCAATAGCGCGCGTCATTAGATCTGGCGTTATACCCTCGCGGAAGAGCCAGCTCTCTCTCTCTCTCGGCGTAAAAATCGTCCGCGGCTTAAAGCCAATAGAGAGAAATACAGGTTGGCGAAAGGAGAATCGCGCGGGTCTGCGTCCCTGAGTTGGCGAACAAGAGCGTGACTCGCGTGACCAGGTGCGCTCGCAAGTTGGAGGAGGAGGGGGGGGGGGTCAACTCACTGGGTGTCGATGTTGGCTGTGGCCTCGTCGAGCACGAGTATCGAGTTCTGCCTGACGATGGCGCGGGCCAGGCAGATAAGCTGCCGCTGGCCGACGCTGAAGTTGCTGCCCTTCTCCGCGACCTGATGGTCCAGCGAGAGCTCGTGCAGCTCGACCTCGCGCAGCGCCTCCCAGAGCAGGGCGTCCTCGTGCTCGCCGAACGGATCGAGATTGTAGCGGAGAGTCTGCGAGAACAGCACCGGCTCCTGCGCTCGAAAGAGTTCACAATTTTTTTTAAAATAAAAGCGCAATTTGTGGAAAAAGAAAAACAAAGGAAAAGCCGAAAGAGGAGTCAAGCAAAATTGCTTACCTGAGGAATGATGGATATGCGGGCGCGCAAGTCTTGCAGCCCGATACGGCTGGTGTCGATGCTGTCGATCTTGATCTCGCCGAGCAGGTTTTCCCCGGTCAGACGGAATAGGGCCGATATTATCGAGGACTTGCCGGCTCCCGTACGCCCGACTATGCCAACCTTCCAGCCAGGCTCGATCGTAATGTTAAGGTCCTGCAAGCGCATATTTTGCCACGAGTTTTAGTCTCGCTAGAGTCGATTACAGCCTATCATATCACGTACGGCGGTAAGATGAGCCTCGAGTCTTACCTTGAGTACGAACGGCTTGTTCTCCTCGTAGCGCATCGAGACGTTCTTGAGGGCGAGCTTGCCGCGCGAGGGCCAATTTTTCGGCAGGGGCTCCGGCGACGTGAGCGGATGCTCCTTCGGCAGATCCGTGTACTGGACTATGCGCTCGACCGAGGTCAGCTGCGATATGACGTCGACGAACAATCGGAATCCGTACTGCACCATGCCCGTGAGTATGGTCGCCTGGGAGAGGGCGAGCCCGACGTTACCGCTCATCGTGTTACCTATTGCGTTTCCCATCGAGTCAAGTCAATTGTATACGCATATACGTATAGAGCGATTTAAATGCGCATGCAACGAAATGCCTGTCTTACCAGTGTTCATGAGGATAAAGCTGTAGGCTACGATGGCGACGAAGAGAACGAGAAGGAAGTCGAGGGATATGCTGAACACGGTCGAGGCGACGACGGTGAGGAACCAGGCGCCCGAGTGCTCGTCCTGATAGCGATCGAACTCCTTAATCAGCCGATTCTCGATCTCCTGCCCGCAGCTCCGTATGGTCGTCAATCCGTTGAGGGTCGCGTTGACGTGCGAGAAGACCGGGCTCTTAGCTTGGGGGTCACACACCGACAGAAGGAATTCAATTAGTCGAGCATCGTGCGATCGGCTTTGTCGTGCTTTTAATTGGCCGCGGCAGGCATGGAGCTCGTTACAGGGCTATCATTGTCTACATGTATATATATTTACCGGCGGTCTCGAGGCGTTTGATCTTCTGCGCGGTGTTGAGGTAGATGCGCTGGACGAGGTAGCAGAGCGTGCCGATCAGCACGATCGGCAGGGCCATCCAAGTGTTGACGATCATTATGACGGCGAGGATGCCGAACATTACCGAGAAGATTTGCACGGCCTCGGTGAAGTTGCGCGAGAGAAGCTCGTCCATGCCGCCGGTGTCCTTTGAGAAGCGGTTGAGAATGCGACCTAGAGAAAACGGGGATTGAACGAGAGAGAGAGAGAGGTGAGTTTCGTTCGTCAACTGGGTCGCCAAGTTCATTTGAATATTGAATAATCATGCTCGTGTGTAAGAGGATATATCGCAGGAGTGTCGGAGGTAGAGTGACTGGGTATAAACTTGTCGCGATTTATCTAATCGGCAGCTTGGGAAGGAGAGGCTTGCGATGTTGTGGAGGAATCGATTGTTGGATTTTTTTAATAATTCGGATCGGGCTGAAGGTAATTAAAATATGAGACGGAGGGATGGCGTTTACACGAATTGCATCAGACGTTACCAGACGGATTTTTGTTGAAGAAATTCATGGTGGCGTGCAGGAGATTGGAGAACATCTTCTGATGGAGTCGCTTGCTCGACTTCATGCATATCCTCGTGACGAGGTAGTTTCGGAGTATGCAGAATACGGCGCAGAGAATGAGCAGTATGGCGTAGACGTAGATGGCATCCTTCGTCGATAGAAGGCCTGCACCGTCGGTCTCTATGTTGATCTCCTTTAAAATGCTGTTTCCTGTGTGTGTGTGTCCAGGGGAAAAACAACCGGTTATTCGTCATTTTTTCTTTTTTCTTATTTTTTTTTGGGGGGCGGGGTGAGGAAAATGGGTTTTTTTGTTGCAATCGTAAATATAGATACGAACATTGAATTTATGATAGCGATAATCTTTCCTTCTCCAAGCAAACCGGACAAACACTCATAATTAGATTCATTCAATCCTATTTGTCATAGTCGAGACAATAGCAAAAAAAAATGATTAAGCTCGATATAAATCAATTAAAAATACGCTAGCTGTAAATAGAAAAAAAAATAAATAAAAAAAAATCATGTTTTTATTATAAACTCGGATTTCCATTTCTACACGAGCAGCCCACTATATAAAATACACTCACACAGCGCAGCAGTAGCAAATGCCAAGTGTCGAGTTCGCGCGTTATTTCTCTCGCCCCCTCCCCTCCCCCTTCACTCAATAGAGGTGAACGCAACTCTCAAGACACACTCTCGCTCTGTATACGTAAAAGAGAACAACGTTCACGCTTCCACAATGTCTCGTTCACGTGCTTTCCTTATGCACATCTCTCACCGCAAGCGCTTGAGCTGGAAAATAGGGAGAGATTTTTCCGAGCTTGCGTAAGAGCATATCTGTCGCATAAGTATATCTCGGCGAATCAATGAGGGGGGAGGGTCAGGTCGGGCGGTCTCGGGAGAAACGCGACACGCGCCTCCGAGGCATTCGTGACTAGACTGCTCGAGGTGTAGCTTTTCTTGAAAAGAAGGGGAGAAAAAATGGAGAACGAGAATTCGAAACAAAAAAAGAAAAAGCCTGGTAACCTGTTCGTATAGTATCGGTCCTGCAGATCTTCGATGAAAAAAAAAAAGAGCCGACAAAGTTTCTTGGTGCACGCACGCACACGCGAACTCTGGGATATACATCGATGTAATTGGACCGCATGCGCGCGCGTGTCGAATAATCGCTCTCGACGAATAATTGCGCCCGATTAGACAGGTGTGCGCGTATATACGTACGCGGAGCAATTTGCATTTATCGGCACTCGGCGGAACGCCGGGGCGAACGGAAAAGGAGCGCGTTTTATGCAGGCCCCAATCCGAGAAATAGCAATATATAGTCGGAGAAAAAGGGAGTAAGAGAGATAGAGCTCACCGGATAGATTGGCGGTGTTGTATTCGTCCATGATTGTTCTCTCGGTGGCGGTGTTGCGCGCGTGGCTGCGTATGTCCTCGATGTTGGTCCAGTAGCCGAGCCAGTAGTCGGTGCCGCTGGTGGTGATCTGAGTGCAGAGGGCTATGACGACGTAGAAGCCGAGCATGCACCAGGAGCCACCGGCCTTGAAGTACGTCATGAAGAGGGCGAGATTGCCGTAGTGCCGTTGGCCGTCATCCTCGTCGTCATCCTGGTTGGCGTTGGGCGAGGCCGGCTCTTCGTCCACCTCGTAATCCGAATCCTGCTCTCGATAATGTGGGCATAGATATATGAGAGATCGATTATTCTCCTCCCCGGATATATACACGTGTCGTTCTCATAAGCGTGACAATGGCAAAAACGTGCGCGTTGGGAAACTGTTGATGCGTTGCGTAACAGGATGTATAGCAGAAAAAAAGAAAAGGAAACATTTTTCGCACTACTCCCTCTCGGTCTCCCTCTCAACGTGTACATAGAGATGTCGAGAGAGGGAGGCGAGAGTCGATTTGTATGCTTTATATTCAAGATGTTATCGGGCCGAGCGTCGCATAAGAATGCAATTAACGCGAGCGACGTAATTAACGGTTAGCTTATACGATAAACGCAGCGAGCGCACGTGGAGACGCTACATCCGATCCCGCTCTGAAACGGCCGATTTTTCTATAGACGAGGTTCCCTATGAATAAGCAGACCAATAATAAACGTATACTCACGTCTTGGGAGTTGACGGAACGTTTATCTTCGTCATCAGCTGCCTCTTCGCTTTCGGGCTTCTTATCCTCGGACTTTTTGCCCAGCATCGCCATGACCTTGGGGTTGAGGTTCGTGATGTTCTCGTAGGTGCCGTGGTACTTGATGCTTCCCTATATCAACAGAAGGTCGCATGGATTACATTGGCCGCACAATAATGGCAAAGAGACGCTAAGTAGATCCAAAGAGTCACGCTTCAAAAGAGAGTCGCGTTTATACGGCTATTAATACGTCTCGGGAGAGGCGCTCATTAAAACGCGTTACGCGCGAGCTATATCGTCGGATTCGCCGCCTGCGGGGGCTGCATAATACTGCAGGCTGCGGTATTTCCAATACTCACGGATTGCCGGGGAAAATTAGCACCTGGGGAGAACTAAGTATAGTAAGGAGAGGTATGTAACGAGAGGCATTGAGCGAGAGACCATGCGTAAGAGACCGCGCGCGAAAAGTCCTCGTTTGCGGCGTCAGCTTGAGGTCAGGCGCGCGGACACGCAAGATGCTCGTTACCGCGGCCGGCCGTAGGGGAGCATTAAATCCTCGTGCTCGTCAAGCTGGGGAAGCCGCTCATACTTGCAGCTCGTTTTATTATAATCATCGGCGGACTTACGCGCTCGAGGAAGACGATCGAGTCGGCCTGGCGGAGGAACTGCAGCTGGTGGGTAACGAGGATCCGAGTGCGCCCGGCGAGGTAGCCGAGGATGCAGCGCTCGAAGAGGTGCCGGGCGACCCTCGGATCGACCGCGCTCAGCGGGTCGTCGAGGAGGTAGAGCTCGGCCTGCCGGTAGACTGCCCGGGCGAGGTTGACGCGGGCCCGCTGGCCGCCCGAGAGCGAGGCGCCTCGCTCGCCGACGACCGTCTGATCGCCGTTGGCCAGCTGCTCGAAGTCCCGGCGAAGCGCGCACACCTCCGTCACCTGTATACTTGCACGCGTCCGCGTTGTTTTGTTATAGGCAATCAAGCTATGTCGTTATTCTTTCTCGTTACATCGTCAACCGACTGACCTCGTTGTAGCGGGCGGAGTCGTAGGGCTGGCCGAAGAGGATGTTGTCGCGCACCGTGCCGGAGAAGAGCCAGGCGTCCTGGCAGGCGTAGGAGACCCGGAGATTCGGCATGTCCACGTGGAAGCCGGGCTTGCCGCCCGGGCCGCTCGGGGCCTCCTGGTTGCGGCTCTGGCGCACGCTCACCGTGCCCGCGCCCAGCTGCAGCTCGCGCAGCAGGAGATTCAGCACGGCGGACTTGCCCGAGCCGACGTTCCCGGCCAGGGCGCACAAGCTGCCCGCCTCGATCTTGAAACTCAGCTCGTTCAGCGTCGGCGGCAGTTGGCCGGCTACCCAGTTTGCTGATACTCGGTGGAAGTTTATCTGTTTCATCATTGCCATACGTTCTTTTGTTGATTTCTCATAATTATTGTATATAGGGTATATGTTAAGGGTCTCTCACCTCGACTGGCAAGCCCGATACGCCAGAGTCGACGATGGCGATGTCCTTGACCTTCTCCGATAAGATCAGTTCGTTTTGAATCTGCTTGTTGGAGGCGTTAGTGACTTGGAGCTGTTTCGACGTTGACACTTCGTCGAGAAGCAAGAACTCCTGTGAAACGACGAAAAGCCAATGTATCCCCATTCATATCGATCGTCTACAACCTTTCAAATTTTAACCAAAGATTCACCTCGATTCGGCGTATGGAGACTGACGCCTCGCCAAGGGCAATGAGACCACTCGGCATCATGTAGATAATGGAGAGTTGCAAGATGTTGAAGTAGGTGGCGAGTACGAACGAGACATTGGCAGTGAGCTTGTTGCCCACGAGGACGAACAGCACGAGGGTAGCGAATACGGTCGTGCGCTCGGTGTAGACCATCGAGCTGAAGAAGAAGCTTCGCACCTGCGACGTTATCGTGATCTTCTTCATCTCGCTCAGCCGCGTATAGTTGACTATGCGCTCGAACGGCTTCTCCCAGGCGTACATTTTGATCACCTGCAACAGCAAATACAGGGTGAATTATTACATTTCCAATATATGTATATCTATGTCTGGTAGGATGTCAAGTGTGCGGACAACCTACCTGGATACCGGCGACGAGCTCGCTCATCAGCTGGACCCGCTTGTCCGTCAACACGGCTATCTTGGCGCGCAGGATCTTGCTCGTGTAGATGACGATCACCTGCAGCGGCAGGGCTATGAGGAAGAGGATCCCGAGCCCGGCGAGCAGCATTATGCCGATGTCGTGCCACATTACGTACATGATGATCACGATCTGCATGGGTCACGCGGTTAGATACACCAGCCTGTTGGATCAGCAGGGAAAGGGATGTTTTTTGGGAGGGGGGGGGGGGACATTGCATACCTGGAAGGGCGTTATCCAAGCGAAATTGAGGAACTGGAAGAGCATGTCGAAACGGCTAACGTCGTTGCTCATGAGGTTGACCACTTGGCCGGCCGCCGTTTTGTCGAGCACGGATTTGTTCAGACGCAGACTCTGGCGAGTGGAAATTTTTCGGAAAATCGGAATAAGCGTTAATTAGGGAGAATTTAAACGAAATCTTTTGATTTTCAAATGAATTTGGATAAACCCGGGATACGCGTTAAAACCGTTATGTTGACAGGGTAAATATAACGCGTATCTTAACTATGTAGCTTAAGAGCTTAAAAGCTCCGAAAGGTAAATTCATATTGTATGTTTTACGGAGGCTTATAATAACTATTTTTCTACGTTTTAACTTTGGTGTGTCGGGCTACGCAAAGAAAAAAAAGAAAAATTATGTCACGCTGATAAACGTATAAACGTACATATATACTATTTTCCGAGGAAGCGCCAAGTTAAAATATTTAGAATCGCCTTAAACTGCTATCAAAACGTTACTCTTGCGCAACATGGCTGGATTGAGCGAAATGTATATGTACATATTTACAATTAAATAAACATATTTAATTGTTATCCAACCAGCGCTCCCATACAACTTTTCACACGTCTCTATAATTTTATCACTAAAATTCTCAAGGTCTCTCGGCTTTATATATGCTCGCCGCGTCGACAACAATCTTTTTTCCTTTTTTTCTTTTTTCATTAGAAAAAAAAAGTATGAATTTATTCTTAAAAACGAATAACTTGATGTTATTATTAATTTTCCACTTATGTCTAATTTGTAAAACAGAGACTCTCTCGTGGCATTGCTCGCGCGCGCACGACAAAGCATGTATGTATATCAATAAACGGCAGAATAATTTGTTTTCTCTGTCTCTCATACATATATATATTTAGAAAAGACAGCGTGCGTCATTTGAAAAGGTTGTTATTTCCGAACTGCCTTGCCAATGCGGTGGCATTTAAAATAAACGACCCCGGCGGCAATTATCCTTAAAATTGTTTCAATTTTCATAAAGAGTATATGTATAACGCAAAACTAAATTCTGCATTGTTTATTTTGCATGTATAACGTTTTCAATTTCATGATAATTCTAGATTACGCGCAATTAAGCTAATTTCCAAACAATTTTCGTCGATCGTTCAATTTTGCGGTCGATTCATTGCATTTAATTAGAGTATATACACACACGTACGCGTATACGTTTACATACATGTATAATGCATTTATGTTCAATCAATCGTTTGCCACTCGCTGGATGAGCGCTCGTTTTCATTATTGCGCCTGATAACGCTTTTTTTTTTCTTCTCCTCAGCTAACAACGCGAAATTTATGTGCCTCGCCGAGTAATTAGCGATCCCGATAAGATCTCAATGGTAGCGCTATAGCGCGCACAAAGGAATATAAGACTCTCTGGATTATTTAAAAGAACCGTTTGCCGAGATTGTGAAAACGTTTGCTTTTCATGAACAAGTTTATACGTGCTCGGGATGGGTGCCGTCTCTAACAAACACAGACGAGGCAGGAAAATTGAGAGGAATATTTGCATTTCTGCGGCGCTTTTCCCGAGATACAGACTGAGAGAAATCACGTGCGCGCTTGTTATACGATTGTGACAGGAGCTTCATTGTCCTACGCGTATGATTAGCAAAGCAAGTTTTCCTCAAGACGTTGCCCAACGCGAAAAAGTGAGTACACGAAAGAGCCATATATTACAGGGAGGAACGCGACTGTCCCTTTCCCCCGCCTCGCCTACTGTAGCCAAAAGATTAAAAGTATATTTTCACAGCGATGATAAGGCAGCGGTTGTGCGTCTCGCGCGCGTCGAAGCTCACGAGACGCGCAATAAACTATATATATTTATATACGGCAACGACCCTGTGTGTGCGCTCGCGCGAGCGCCCCTTATCGAAATTAAAGTAAACGCCCGGTAATATAATTAATTGTAGGCCAACTCGGCAATTTAGCCGGAAAGCGAAAATAAGAGAAGAAAAAAAGGAGCAATATAAAAATAAAGCATAATCATCTAAAATAACGTCGGCGATAATCCGTTCGAAGGGGGAGTAAACAAGCCCCGGCGGTATGGGTGTGAGGTCCGTAAACGACGGATTAATGACGGTCGCCCGAGCAAAACGTTACGATATAATTCAGCCAGACGTTTTTTTTTTCGCTCGCTTTCACGCGTATTTTTGCATGCGCGCTTATAATTTATTCAATGATATTTCGGCGGCGGTGCTCGCGCACATGTGAAGAAGCGCTTCGGGCAGCTTCAAGGTGACTCTTTTCTTTTTTGTTCTTCTTGAGATTGTTGCCAACTAAAGGCGAATCTCAGTCGCAATCGCGTGTAAGAAACTAAAAAGAAAGGCTATTGGCGTATACGAATGAAAGAAAATCGGCTGTCTCTCACCTTTCTGTAGATAAGCGTGCAGCATGCAATTCTCGCTCGCATGCCCATGAGGTAGCCCAAGCGAAATCCATGATGGAGTAGCGCGACGTTACCGAGCTTGGAGAATATCATGAGGAAGGCGTAGATGAGTGCGTTGTAGTAGTCGCCCTCCGTGCCGGCCATGCCGATCTCGAAGTAATCGATCACCAAGCCCTGGAAGATCGGCATGGCGACGGTGAAGCCGAGATAATTGACAGCCTGGAGCAGGCCCATCCAGGCGTTCTGCCAGAAGAACATGCGCACGAGGGCGCGCAGTAGGTTCGGCCGCTCCTTCGGCTTGATTTTCCGGCCCTCGCTGCTCAGCCCGTACTCGAGGCCCCGGCATTTTTGCAGCTCCCGATTCCATTCTCTGTTGGCGGAAGGTGCTCTTTTGCACTAACTCTCGATATGGCAGACGAGGGGGGAATTTTATTAACCAAGGGAGGAACACGTTTACGTCGGATCGGCATTGATAATGTATCCACGCCTCCGGGGGGTATAGTCGAGGAAGTCCGCGAGAGTTGGCATATGAGAAGGAGAGAGGGAGATTGCGGAAAACTCGGGTCGAGAGTGTCGATTTCAAGGTTTCTTTTCGATGTATACGCGCGGCTGTGTATACTGTGCATACAACCAACAGCTGGAGCAGGCCCGATGAAATAATATTGTGCTTCTCGAGAGCTGACGCGACTGCTGCTTGTGTTGTTGTTTGTTCATCCTGCTCTCGAGAGCGGAACATCGCGACTTTCACTCTCTCGCGCGCAGCATCGCGCAATTGTTTTTCTTCTCACTTGCATAAAAAAAGAGAGAGAGAGAGAGAAAAAAATTGAGGGAAAGAAAAAAAAGCAACGAGGCGCAAGGAATTCGATCGGGACACGTCAGTTTGAGCGGCTCATATTTTTTCTTCTGGGATTTTCAATTAAAAAATCTTTGCGGGCGACAATGACTACGTTTGCGATCGGGAATTACCTCGTTACATAAAAATGATTAAATATGCGCGCCGAGGAGAGACATTTTTTGCATAGCGCTCAAGTATGCGCGTGTCCATGTTTTTCCCTCTCTTTTAAACGCAGAGCTCGAAAGCTCGAATTATATATATCGCGCTAATGGCGTTGGACCCGCCCATGATTTTCATAAAAGAAAAAAAAGAACGAGTTCCGCCTCGACCCTCTCGATAGTTGTAAATCATACGCTGACAATCGGCGGATCGCGGTCAAGTCCGCAGCGCGGAAAAACGCCCGCGCGCGACGTAGGATACACCTCTATACGTAAAGGCGCGAGAAACTGAGAGTGCGCACGCCTCTGTAGCGCCTGGAGTAAAGAATCTACTCGAGACTTGCGGCACTTTGGGCAAAGAAATGCAGAGATTCGCTTTATGCAGATACACAAAGTCGTAGGATTTACGAATAAAGCGCTGATTAGCAGGAAAAAAATGTTGACAATCGCGCCAAGTGGAATAAGCGACGCGCTGGGATTTTCGCAGAATCCACGTAGCATCTTGAGCGCGTAGGTGGATTCGATTAATTACCGGAGCTCTTTCGCGCGCGCGACCGAGGAGAATGACGCTATTGCATACTGCGACGAGCCGCGTTATTCCCCTCTTTTTTTCCTTTTTGCACAACGCTATTTTCCTCGTTTTACAATAATTGCAGAGCCGATCGTCGCGTTACCACTGGTAATTAATTAGCTTCCGCCATGTGCGATCTCTGCCGCTCTTTCTCGTCTTTAACACTCGGCAACTCGTTGAATTAGTATAAACGACGAGTTAATAGAGAGAGAAATAAGAGAGCCGCGAGCGTTTAGCGTACGTCTTTCGTCAAGTCTACAACCTTACAAGGGGCGAAAACAAAATCGGCGCTTACCTTTCAAGGCGATTGCCAAGATACTCGGATTCCTCGGTCTCCAGCGGATCGTAGATGTCGTCCAATGTCACCTCGCCGCGGTTGCACTTCCAGAATATCTCCCTCGAGTACCTGCACGGTGTTGTATCCCCGATGTCAGTGAAATATGAAACAAACAAGCAGGTGCGAATTTAAAAATCGGTCGCGACGATCGCACGATATAGATCGTTTTAGGTTTTTTTTTTTAATGTCCCGGGCGATTCGATTATCGGTATTACGATTCAGTGGTAGCACTAGCATACGAGCTGTAAACGTTATTAGCATGAACAATGGATTTTCGTCGGAGTTCGTTATCGGTTCAAGGTTGACCACCTGACTAAAGAAAAATAAACGGAAAAAGCTGGCGATTGAGCCGATCTTTCCTCGAAAAACTAAGTAATGAACGAAAAACAATCGCGTATAGTATAACTCGTATGCGATCGACGACATTACCAATTCTACCCGGAATTCTAATGGAACCGATAGGAAAATGAAAGAGATGAAAAGTCGTAACGCACCAGAGGAAGAAGGAGCTAAGGTATCCAGCTTCCTTAGCCGGATTCTCCTTGGCAGCCCGCTTCTTGTTGTCCATCCTGACTTGGTCCGATCGCTGTATAGCGGATGCTGGCGTCTTGGCGAACAAGGGGCGGCGGCGGCCGGGGGAGGGGCTTGCACGCAAGCTCGGAGCCGCGCGGCTGCCGGTCGACCTGTGCTGGTGCCGGCGCGACACTGCCGCCTCGATTGCTCCTCGCCTCTTAACCCGGCCGTCGTCTTGTGCGCTACTGGAAAAGAGAGAGATAGCGATGAAGTGGGGATGACGCGAGAATAACGCGCTCATTCATCGGTTATCGGTCTCGCCTCCACGTGCATTTGCTCTTTTTTTTTAGTTCTTTTTTTCGTACTTGTTTTATAGAGGGGTGGATCGAATGAGTGGGACGACGAATTTTGGGGAGGTCTTGGGAGATTTTTAGGGGGTGAGGTGTTTGTGTATTTTTTTGGCGGGAGGAGAAGGAAACGCGGTGTATCTTTGGCCGAGAGAGCTTTACGGTTAATACGATGTGTCTCTGTACATAGTGTTTTTCTCGTTTTCCTTTTTCTTTTACAGTGGTATTCTCCTGTTGTTTTTTTTTGTTTCGCTTTGTTTTTGTTAGGATAATTGCAATTTTTGCCGTGTAAGCCGGTGTCGAAGGAATGTCGAACGATCGCGCAATACAAGAGACTCGCGAATTCGATTAAGATTGTTTGCAGTCCAAATATGTTTGCAACGGATAATACAAAAAAAAAAGTAATTTTAATTATTCGAGAGAGCCGAAGAAATAATACAGATGACGGGGAGTAAAATGTTTATCTCGAAATTCCGCGTAATCTCTGCGCCTTCTTGTGCTTTATCGTCCTCCTCTTGATTAATCAAGACAAAGTATAGATGGCAAGCAAGGTATTATGCAAATTTAGTGGGACAACAGCGCTTATGTGCACCTTGCTCTGTCTCACTCTTTCTTTGTTTCCTACTCGTTCTGCTCGTGGTTTTTATTAAAAAACCTAAGATACTCCTCATCTCTATCAATAGCCTTATTCCTATTGTCAACTTTTCCGTGAACTCCATATTAAACGACGATGTCACGTGAGCGCGTGTATTGGAGTTGCAATTTTTTTTTTAATATTTCAGCTTTAACTGTCGTTATAGTTTTTTTATTCCTTTTTATTCTTGTTCCAATGATATCCCGTAACGACGAAATTCGGATCAAACTTTTGACTCTCTTCCTTATCTTTGTTATTCTTCATAATAAAGAAAAAGAAACGATAAGGTTTCAATTTTAGTACGAATTGAGGTAGCTTACAAGTTTTTTCTTTCTCATACTTAATGCCAATCAAAATAATTTGCTATTGATATTTAAAATTATTTTTTTTTCAAACTATGCTTTTTAGACGCACACATATCATCGCGTACGATAAATTACTCTCACTTGAGTAAACGTCGCTTATTACTCAATTTTGTATTTCTTATTTTGCCTTTATCGTATGAATTTATACGATTGTGTGTTGAACCAAGGCAAACAATGTAAAATATTAGCAGACATGACTCGGCATGATGTATATATGTTAGAGTTTTCAGTAGATTACAAAGCCGACGCGTTTTTTAATGCAGTTCCGCTACTTTACTGAAAATCTATCCAAATAAAAGTTCACCCCAATGCCCAGTAAAAAGTAAATTAAGATGAAAAATACTTAAAGAACTAGCGTTATTATTTACTCGCAAACTTATTATCGAGTCACATTTAAATGCCTCCCCGTTTAATGAACTAAAAAAAAACATACCCTTGTATACACTCACTATAAAAAAGCCGAGAAACTAGTATCCTATTCACTTGATGTAAGCGTCCTTCTAAAAGCGCCTATCCGAAGGGATGAGTTTCCGAAATTCCGGTAGCACACCCACACACACATACCGCGGCTAAAAGATTAAACCGTCCAGGTAGCAGGCATAGGGAGGCGGCCGAGAGGAAAACCGCGGGACAGCGCGTAAAGTTGGGTAAGTAACGGCCGACATAAACCGGAGATCGGCCGGCGTGTGTGTGTGTGTTCCTTGAAAAATTCAGAACGCCAGGGCAGGGCGGTTAAAGCGCGCGCCGACCGCGCGCACACGTGCCATCGACCCCCTTTTACCCCCTTCGCATTCGCTCGCTCGTAACGAAAGAAAGAGAGAGACGCAGAGGGACCGAGAGAGATAGTGCTAGTGTATAAGTGGTTGCGGGAATATATCGAGGTTGCCTGTGCAGGGGTTATGTTTTGCCGAGAGGCTGCTGCTCTGCCGAGGGGCTGACCGCGATGCCGAACCGCTTGTAAAAGCGTTGAGATTGAAGAGAGAGAGAGAGCAGCGCGCCTGCGAGAGAGAGAGAGAGAAAGGATGACAGCCGCCCCGGTGCACAAGAGACCGCGCGAGGACGATGTCCTCGAGTGCTTCCTCTACCCGAGATTCTGCTACTCACTCAACCCGGACCAGGTTACCGAGGAGCAGCTGCGCGAGGAGATTGTTAAGTTTGAGAAAGACGTCGAGGACTATGTTAAGGATTACCTCTGGCATTGTGATAAATTGCTCTTTCGCCCGAGGACCAAGCAGGCATTGCAGTTTGACAGCCTCATCGAGGGCTCCTCCAGAGCTTCTGGTAAGTCACTGTTGGGTGATTTTTTTCTCTTTTTTTTTGTACTTAACATCTTTGTAAATTAGGGTAAATTTGGAAAAACTTAATCATTAATTATTAATTTGTGTGTTTGAAGATTTAGAACTGATGCCACGTGTGGATGTATTACTGAGATTCGACGAAGATATAGGAGACGAGTGGTTTGTTGTCTTCCTTATTATAAATCTCACAAAGAAGTATGAAGGCCTTATCGCAAGGATGATTGACTCGGATGGAGAATTTCTTCTCATCGAAGCCGCAGATGTACTTCCAGTATGGGCTACTCCAGAAACTTGCCATAATCGCGTTTTTATTATGAATGGTGCTATACATGTTGTACAAGACAAACAAAAGATATGTATAAACATTCTCAACAGTGTTTATCAACGCTCTCATATATTTAAAATGTCTGATAAGGTTTGCATTTAAATTTTATTATTAAACAAAAAACATATTGAATAAATGAAACTATAGTTTTGATGATACTTATAATATTTCATTTATTTCAAGGTGCAAGCTGCCATACAAAAACGAATCAGTATTTATCCAGAAGAAACAGAAAGGAGAAAACATAAAGCTAGAGCTTACTTGCCAGAAAAAGCTGCCTATATACTGCGTAGAGAACCTGGACTTATTGCCTCTGCTATAAGAACAGTTTGTCATTCAGATCCCCTAGAGAGAAAAGTCTGCAGAGCCATGCGTTATTTTCCACCAGAACAGAGAGTAATGGCCAATGTCAAGATGACAAAATGCTTATATGCAATGGCTGTACACTGTAGGTCAGTATTGAAAAAGAAAAATTATTAGTAATGTTTAATATTCAATATAATTATGTACTTTAAGTATAAAATTTTCAACTATCTATTGAATTTGAAAATAATTTTTATCACTTTATTATCATATTATGAACATTTTATGTAATCATTCATTTTTAAAAATTACAAAATTTCTTAACAGTTTAATAATATCTTGCATAAAAGTGGGGTAATGCTGATCAGCAGGTATAACCTGTTGGGTGAGTTTTCAGAAAATTGGTATAAATTGACTTGTTATGTAAATTGGTGAGTTAGAATAGAGCTTATGACCCTCTGACATGTTTCTTTTAATGTTGACAATAGCTATTCTGTACAATTCAATTCAAATTTTAATATTTTTATTACCTAATAGCTAATATACATGTAAAATTATTTTAATACATTTTTATTCATAAAATAATATTAGATAATGCTTTGTGTAGCTAAAAAAAAGTAATATTATGTTGACTAATTAGATGGACTGTGATCAGTGTTACCTTATAAATGGGAAATGTTTATCATAATTTTTTTAAAAATATTTTTACCATTTTGTTAACTGAGCCACTTTAACTCCTTTATTAAATATTACTTGTTTTTAATAGATGTTGCATAGTGAAAGCAGTTTAATCCTAACAATTTGTTTCATACCATTGTCCAATTATCAGACTTATAAAAAATTAGTCAGTAATATCTGTAGTTTATTTTTATAGAATATTAGACAGTTGAAACAAAACAACCTAACATCAAAATGATACAAAATTTTAAAATTAAGACTATATGCTCTCAACATTATGCCTAATCAAAGTGTCACTTTCAAAATATCATTTAGATCTCCCCTCAAATAAGTCTTAAGTCTTCCAAAGCTTAAGCTTAAGCTGTTATAAGTAGCTCTAAAGAATTCATTTTGTCTAATCATCTCTTTTCTCTTTTCACAGATACACCGGTGACCCTCGTACTGGCTGGAACTTACCACCTGCAAATAGCCCAAAGTATAATGCCTATCTGTTGGGCATAAAAATCGCCTGTGGACTGGAGATGCTGGTTGCGCGAGCCCACGAAGAGGATCGCCGACGCCGCGAAGCAGCCCAGCCTTCTGGTTCAACAGTGAACGAAGAGGCCTGGTTAGCTTTCTTGCGACGTCTCGAAGCAAGCGGCTACTTCCGCGAGCTACTGGACGGTAGCAAAGAACGCGAGGATCTTCTAGCCCAAGCACGCACCTATTACGAACAGCAGCTAGCTGTTACTTCGAGAAGGGTTGACGCTGCCGAAGCTGATGGTTTGCTTGAAGCTTATCGTGCCATACAAAGTAACGATGTTGAGACGGAAGGTAAAAACGACTTTGGTTTTGAGACGTGATAAAATAGTTGTTAAGAGGATAACAACTTATTTACTTTGCAGCTAAAGAAGTGTGTACGCTCAGTCCAGAGGACAGTGATAGTTGGCTTAACGTCGATCCGGCTCAGCTCGACGCAATGCTCAGCCAGCAATTTGGCGTCGCTAGTAAGGGTTCTGAGCAGCCATTTACTCTTCAAGAAAAGGTGCAAGCTTTTATCAACCAAAAAAGTGGTATCGAAGGTGTACACTTTTTAGGGTAAGTTGTTTAAGAGCGTCAATCGCCCAAATACATAAAGAGTGGAATATGTATTTCATTATAGTTAAAAATGTATTGTAACAAGCAAGTAAAATTTACATTGTTTTTTTAGAGATGGAGAGGAGAGCGATTCGAGAGTTGATTCAGAAGACAATAATCGCATCGACTTTGACCCTGATGTGTTTGATACAGCATTACGGGACATTTTAGACCTGGTTGTACCAGGTGGTGATGGGGAATTTGATGGTAGCTCGGAGGGCTCACTGGGTGGCGACGAAGAGGATCCGGGTGGTGAGATGGACAAGTATATGCGGCTGCTTGACTCACAGCTGCAACAACAAATGGTTACGGATACATCCAGTAATCAAGCACCTCGTGCCAGCGATGAAGTGGAGGCAAACCTTCGTGGAAGTATTAAAGAGGAGGCAGGAGGTTCTGGGCCACTTGGCAATATTCTTGGAGGACCTGTTGAGAGGCTAAAACACTTGCATCTTCAGCAGCCGACTGGTGCGGCGCCAGAAAAGCCTAAAGATTAAAAGGACTCGATGAATAATTTTTGCGAGTTTTAGGAAAGAAAATTAAAATTTGATTGATAAACCCAGGATTTTAAAAATTGTTGAAAACTTTGTAGAAAATATCTATTATGGTTAATAATTGAGAGTGAAAGGAAGATCTAATTAAATTAATTGCAATATGTTGACTAAGTAATTGTTTAACTAATACCATTGAACATATCAAACTGTGGTAAGAATGTCAATTTTTCGTAAAGAATGTACGTCGGCTTAAAATTTTGTGGTTTTCAATCAAATTTTTAATTTATAAAACTTACAACGTAAGTATTTTAAAGAAGACATTTTTGTCAACAAAAATAATTATTTCACAAAGGCACTAACAATTATCATGCAAAATGGAAGCTTTTAAATTAGCCTCTTGTGAAATACTTATTTTTTTTTAAACATACTTTGTAAAACATATGTCTTCTTAAAAACAATACAATATACAAGATGCCTTAATAGGCCCCACCAATGTTTGTAAATTACGAACCATTCACTGGAGAATTAAAATCTAGACTATTAAGTTTTTGTATAAAAGAAATTTTAAAGCAATAAAATGCTTAACTTCGCCTTTATATTATATCTAAGACAAAAGTGCATTTTAAATTCGCTGACTAAATATTCCTTAATAATGTGTAATTCCATTTTTGTGATTAAAATTAATTTAGAATTATTATTTTTTTAGGTATAATTAACTATCTACTTTATTAATTCTCAAACTTAAAAATTAAATTTAATTTCATTTTAGGTGTAAAGTTTTTATACATTTTATAGAAATATTTTGATAAACTTTAAATGTACTTACATAATTTTAGTAATATAAATATTTGTTGCAACCATAAATACTCAAAATGAATAAAGCATAATAAATTGCTTATTTGTTACAACGATTTTTTTAAGATTTATAATAATTAACTTAAAGATAGTTATTTCCCAATTTAAGTAACACATTTTTATACGATTTAGTAAATACTTTATCAAAATTTGTACAATTGTTACATACTTTTATTAAAAATAATCAATTGCCCAAATTAATAAATATTGAATTTTATTGAAATAATCAATCGTGAAAATAAAGATTATTACGTGCAGCGATATCACGTAATAAATTAAATATTTCAAAAGTGTATATTTAAGTATAATTCAAGTTGTGTAATTGGGTTTTAACTATCTTACTCTTATTTTAAAATAATATAAAATAAAACGGACCAGAATCGCACATCTTGAACATAATAGAATGACCAATGGTCTACTAACAAACAACAATCGTTATACAATAAATAAATAACAGAATAAGTACATAATTAATATTTGTAAAACGTGATTTTTGTGCAAAACTTTGTATGCTTTTTTCAATTAAACCGGTTAAGAAAGACATATCATTAACTTTAAAAAAAAGATAATATAAAAATATTTTACCGTTACAGTTGCCATAATAGATGCAAGCACTTCTGGAATTTTTGATAGCTATATAAATGAGTCATATATAGACCATAGACGCAATTTTAAAAACATAGATTCGAATTCCTTCTGTTAAAATAAGTGCTTTAGCATTAAAAACCCTTCTTGCTAATGTGCAAGTAAAACTTCAACTTTTACATGTTGTTACATTACTGCATAAGTAGTAAATGCTACAAATAGTCTGCTGAAAATTATTTTCAAAACTAAGAAAAATCAACCTGTAATCATTCAATGATATAATGAAGATAATAATTAAGAAATTTCTTCAAATTTCGAGCCTTGAGCATTAAAAAATCGCATATATCGCACATTTTCATCTCTTGGCTAAACTGTGATAGAATTGACATTAATCAACTTGTTTGGAGTCAGATCTTATTATGCATGTATGGAACTTTCTGAGAAAAAAGTTTGTATACGTGAGGTCACAAAATTTTTAATAATTTCATTAAAAAAACTAAAAAAACATGATAATTTTGTTCATAATAGTAAACAGTAGCAATCGTAAATTATTCATGAACACTTCACAAAACTTGCAAAATAAATTTTTTTCTCAGGGGTATCTATACACATTTTCAAAAAAAATTTAAAAAATGGACTTTTTAATATATATAAGAAAAATTTGCTTGATAATTCAATCTTTTGTAAATACTGTCATGACATTGCGAACAATAAAAAATACAAATATATACAAGTAAATCTTAGTTTCATTAAAAATACTTTAAATCCTTATAAATAATTTCCATTATAATGTTTCACAGACAATGTAATATGTCCTACTTTACACAATTTTACAGTCAAAAAGTTCTTTTATTAATCAATATATTTACTGTTTTTAGAAGGAAATACAATAGAACTATTGTAGCTTTACTGAATTCCTAAACAAATGAAATAACGAAGAAAAATTAAAATATAGATAACCACCTTCAAAGATACTTAAAATAACTGTATTTTAAAATAGCAGTGAGGTTGATAACATATTTTTAGACTAAAGCATGTTGTAACTTTTCGTAAAACAAGATTACTTAAGTCTTACGTTTATTATTGTAGTTTTCTTAGAATTAAACCAGTCATCTTTTCTAGATAATTCATATTCATAAGAGAGAACTTTATTGACTGAAGTACTTCAAATCATTCTTCGAAAAATAACGGTCTTGCTTTTTGTTTTAAATACGCTACTACACGTAGTAATTAGTTTACTTTCTTATCAATAAACAAATGATAACATTAGTCGCGGAGCTTATCGTTAATTTAAAGCAGTAGAATAATTTTGTTCAACCATTAAAAAACATATTGTATCTATGTTTATTTACTTATTTAAAAAAAACCTTTACTGCCTTATGTTCTACTCAAGTTATACAAAATAAAATTTTTAAAAATATTTCTTATTGATAAGCTCTTACTGTTCATTTGTGTACATGATGATTCACATATAAGTCCCTAGCAATGATTGCTATTATTTCGCATTATCCCGAGCTCATGATGTATTAATCATAGGTTTACATTTATGTAATTATAGTATTTTAGCTCTTCAATCACGAACAGAGTTGTCCGACGCGAGTGTCATTGTGCATTCGTGCAGAAAAAGGGGAATCACTTGAACATACAGCAATTTCCGTGACAAAGCAGTGAATCGTTATCTGGAGGTAAAAGTGATAAATTTAGTTTTCTGACGCGTTTACGTCAAGTCGAGGATAATATATAAGAGAGCACAACAAAATGTCATTAGTTTTGTTTTACAAACGGAAACATATTGAAGTTGTTCGAACAACAAGCGCCCGCGAAAATGGGACCGTCGTCGATCCTCATACTTCTCTCGTCGGTAGTTTTATCAGCCACGGCTGCTTCGTTAACTCAGAGTCAATTCAACAACGCAGTCAAGAGCAATGGTTATCCAACACCATCGGCTGAAGTTTATGAAAACTTCAACAAAGCCATTGGGAAATTCAGCGACGGCGAGGCCGCGATGTTCCTTGCTCAATTGATACACGAAAGCGCTGGATTCCAATTTGTCGAGGAGATCGGTATGTAAAGTTACATTTCTGTATCCACAATTGGCACAATACGTCTCTTGGTATGAACATCTAAAATTTTATAATTTTTACATCAACAGCTTGCAAGAAGACCAAATGTCCGAACAATTACAAGGACAAGGTCGGCTTACCGGGCAAGTACTACTACGGAAGGGGCTACATCCAGCTGACCTGGGGCAGGAATTACAAAGCTGCCTCGCAAGCTCTAGGTATGGGCGATAAGCTGCTGAAGAATCCGGATCTCGTGGCGAGCGACAAGAACATAGCCATGCAGGTGAGCGTTTGGTTTTGGAACGCTAACGTTAAGCCACGCTTAAACAAGAGTCCGAATGAGTTTGGAGTGACGACAAAGGCTATTAACGGAGGCGAGTGCTCGAAATATCCGAAACGCGCTAAAAATCGCTGGAACATCTATCTTAAGGTAGCCAAGGCTATGTCGCTGAAGAAACTAGCTCTGGAAAAGGGTTGTTACAACGTCTAATGTCGCGACGAGCTTTTCTTTGTACGGTGTTTTGTAAACAGTAAACGAACTGTGCACGTTATGTGTTTTAAAATTAATAAAAAATTGTAAAACAAAACGTATTACTTGATGTGATTAATAAAAAAGTGTTAAACATTTTATGATGTTACTTTTTTAACTTTAACAAATGTTTTTTACTGTAAACACTCTAAATCAGTGAGCTATAACACGCTTATCGATTGCAATACTTTTTTTTACTGAAATTTATAATTGGATTTAGATCTTAAAACAAAGCTATTTCAGGTTCTTATTATTCAAACTAAAGTAATTTATATTTTGCTTTGTATTTATCTTCATAGCTGGGCTATATCTGTCTTAACTAACTTTTACATAAAATGAATCAGAGTCGAAACTTTTATATAGAACGTGCGATAATATACCAATAAATGTATAATCGTTACTTATGAATTAAAAGTGAGAATAATTATGTAATTAATATACAAAAACGTTATTTTTGTAAAAAAAACTGCGTTTTCTTTATTAGAATCATTAAGAAAGACAAAAAAATTAATTACATTAAAGTTTACTCTATTTTTAATGAAAAGTCATCAATTAAGATATTAGCTGGAGAATTATTCTTTTCCTGCATAGGACTTTTGATTCCATTTAATCTTTAAACAAATAAATAATACTATTTCGATAAAGAGAAGAAAACAAAACAAATTTCATTGATTAAGGAATAAAACGCTCTATACATAACAAATTCCTTCTCAGCCTGACTTGTTCATTTTAAATAAGAAACCTTTTGTTATCATATACAAGCCGTTTTTGGATTATTTCGTAGAGAGCTTGAACCACTTGGGCACTTTGGTGGGGTTTTGCGTCTGCTGGGACGAACGATCGGGATTGGGTTGCGGTTCATAGATAGTAATCGTTGTTGGTGCTGTTGCGGACGTGGACGGCTGTTCATTCACTTCGGGACCATCATCGAATAACGTAACATCGTTTCGCGTTGTCGTCAGTCTAAAAATGTTAATAATCAACAGTTTTAAATTAATTTATACCTTTATGTACATAAAAATATATTAAAATTTTTATGGGACATAAAAATTTTAATGAATAACGATATGAAGGATTTTTTTATGTGTTTAAACATTGAATTTTAATTAATTTTTGATTTTATTTAAGATAAGAACATTACTCACCTTATTTTTGTTGCTGCATAATCAGCAGCCTTGGGGTCAGTTAGCTTTGTTTTAATGTCAGACTTGAGATCAGCCTCACCAGAATAATAAATATTAGCTGTTGGCACAAGTTCTAGATCAAGCAATTCTTGTTTGGGATTTAAATTGCAACGAGGCGGCGTTGTAACTGTTGGCAAAAACAATGAATTTTATTAACCTTGTAATTTTATTATTTGTAAAGAAAAACATCATGAATAACATTAAAACGTTGTTTGATTGTTTAACTCATAGAAAAATTTATATAAAAAAATGAGCACACAATTGAGCTTTGAATGAATAAACATTTTATGCTAATTTTGCTAAGATAAATACATGAGATAAGGCAAGATTCTACAGTCTTGTATGATTGTGTACTATTCTTAGTAAGAAAATCAAATGATTGCTTAATTACTTTTTGTTACTTACAAAGTACAAACTCAGTCTCTGAAGGCTCCAGATAATTTTTTAGAAAATCCTTGATAGTTTGTACTGTTTCATAAGGTTTAAAATTTGCTTGAAGTATCAGTTGATTTGGAAAATGTACTCGAATAACTGCCGTTTTATATTTATTTATAGTTTTCAACCGCTCTTTATCTTTTTCGAGCTGTCTTTGCGCTGCCGTTATCAGTGGTGCATCAGTTAGTCTTTCATTTTTTTTTCTAACATCGCGCTGCAAAACTTTTGCATCACTGATTGTATGATCAAAAAATTCATTAGGCAGTTCTGCGTGTGATATGGCTTTGGCTGCAGCTGAATTAAATAGCAAGGCTTGTCTTTCTCCCAACTAGTTGAAAGTACAATAAATATATTAGATATATTGAGAAGGTATTAAATCTAAATAGTTTTAGAACTTTTTGTTGCTTACAAATTCATATTTTATTTCTTCATCTTCTATTGCAACATCTTGTACTGATTGCTGATTATTATTATCATTTTTTGTTGAACTTTTTTCTTCTGCTTTTTTTGGCTCAATGCAATTTTCAGACGAGATTTCCATGGGTGTAGATTTTTCATGTTGATCTTGATTCATCTCTTTACTTTCTAAATCTTCAGTTTTTGTATTACCTTTTTCTGCCCTGATAATTGATATTGGATTGAAAGTTTCAGATTTAGCAACAGGAACAGGTCTAGGTCTACCTTCATCTTCATCAATTTTTGTAATTTTAGGTGTTGGTGGAACATAAACATGAGCTTGTTCCACTAATTGCTGTGGATCTCTATTGTGCAATCTAAAAAGTCCTCCATTATTTATTAAACCCAGTGACTTTAAAGTGGTTGTCTCAAATTCCTTAGCCAAAATCTTTAAAAAATGAAAAAAAAAATTAATATTTAAAACATAAGTAATAAACTTATCTTGAATATAAATTAATTCTTGATAAATAAAACTACCTCTTTACGCAGGAATACAATAACTGCTGTTTCTAAATTGTAGTCTATACTTAAATCACTAAGAACTTGTTGTATATTTACATCTGGAAGATATTCATTTGATTTTCGTTCTCCATTGTTTAATTCTATACAAATTTTTACACTTGATAATTTTCTTGGAACCTTACGTGGCACCAATTCTAATTTAGCGAAATTTGTAATATTTGCATGTTGAAAAGATAATTCAACATTTAATATTTCCTTGCAATTCCTGTTGGCAAATTATTTGTTTTAATTTTTAACATACATTAAAACATAAACAATTAACAATGACAAAGTTTAATTACTTTAAGTCGTATTCACTAGGATTCAAGTTATACTTTTTACTAGCTTCCTCGAGAACCTAAAAGTACAAGTTGAATAGTTAAAAAAGACAAATGAATAGTCACATAAATTATAGTGATAAAAACAAATGCATACATGTAAGATTGTTGTGCTGGATGAAAATTTGAATTTTCCACTAGGTCCTCGGGGAGGTATAACAGTAACAGTAACAGTCTTATTTGCAGCCATATTAACCTACTGCAAATTTTTATGACTTTTAAACAATTTGTACATGGAAATAGCAATAAAAAATAACATTTTTACTTGAAAAATAATTGTTTTTGTGCAAACACATTTTGTTAAGAAAAAATAACTAATTTTAGTAAAAATCGAAATTCATTGTTGACAAACGCATTTTTCCAATCTTGATTGTCATTCAGTGTATGTCACTAGTAAATTTCGTTAACTTATTCATTATATGTTTGCTTTCGGATACATTATACATACTTTTTTTATACCTGTAATAAATCCGAAAGAAAGTTAATACTTTATTTGGAATCCGTTTTGCTAATAACAAAAACTTAAACTATCTAGTGCAAAAATAATAGCACAACAAACGACAATAAGCGAATAACCTACAGAGTCATCACCGCGGTATCACGGCGATATTCCATTTTACGTCACGTGTAAGATTGCGATTTGTACATTGCGTAAACCGACGCTAATTTTTTTATGTATTTTCGCGATTTCGCGTTAAATTGAAAAAATATTTTTAAAAATTATAATTTCATCGTTTAACCTAATAAGAGCCAAAAATTCACACTTACACTCGAACAAAGTTAGTTTTAATTAAAAGCTCATAAATATATTCTCGAATGTAGGTTTAAAAACGACCGCCAGAAAAATGGCGAGTGCCAGATGAGGTTAGGTTCGCAAGCATACAAACATGAATAAACAATGCACGTATATGTGACTGCTGTGATTGTGTGTGCCAGAGGTATTAGTTGTCTTATTTATTTATCGGGAAATGATTATTAGTTAGTTGGCTTTAACTGAAATATTTAATTGTGCCGACTGCTTACTAAAAATGTTGTGAGTATTTACCTTATTTATACGAATTACGTACCTGCAAGCAAGCTACCTTTAGAGATAGAAAGTATAACCTTGCAGGTACATACCATATAAGTACAAAAGTAGGCAAGAAAGATTTATTGGAATTTTTTGGGGCAATTTTAATCTTAATCTTTAAGTTTATTGCTGTTCAACTATTCCAAATTGTTTAATATTCTTGTTTAATAAATTAATAATATTAAAAGAGTTATTCTTAATCGTTTGTTCTTTTCGTTTCAGAAAAGTTATTTCCCACACGAAAGAAGAGCAGTCAGTTCAGCTTCTCAAGTAAAATTTAATTTAAGACGTTTGCAAGGAAGTATTTAATTAAACGGTCAACATGGAGGATATGTCAGAAGAAACCCAATTTGTTGTGGATGACGTCAGTAAAATTATTAAAGAGGCAATTGAAGTTTCAATAGGAGGAAATGCATACTCTCATGCTAAAGTTAATCAGTGGACATCAAATGTTGTAGAAAGCTGCCTTGGAAATCTAGTTAAACTTCAAAAAGCCTATAAGTACATAGTAACATGTACAATTATGCAGAAGAACGGTGCTGGTCTGCATACTGCAAGTTCTTGTTTTTGGGACAATGCTACTGATGGCAGCTGTACAGTGCGTTGGGAGAATAAAACAATGTACTGCATTGTATCAGTATTTGGCTTAGCTATCTAAATTGCAAAACTTGCACGTTTTTTATTTTAAAATTTTATCAGCAAACAAATTATAATTTATGAAAAATTCTGGTCTTATGTTGCAATTTATCCAAGAGAATATGTAACTTGTATCATTTCATTGTTCTTTTACACTACTATGTATGTCTTTGAAGCGCATTTTTTTGTATTTTTAATTTTTGTAATTGTAAATTAATGGAAGTGTTGGAATATTTAGTTGCGTGATTTTAATAGAATGTAATATCATGTGAAAAATGTGGAGTACAGTTATCGCTTTGTAAATTGTATTACAAATGATATATGTTTAAAACATTCAGTTTTCATAAAAGTACATAAATTTATCTTTTTTATAATTAATATTTCAACCAAACTTGATGCGAATAAAGAAAGTTGTTTTTATTTTTATTCTATGAAGTCATTAATGATATTAAAACATAGAATTTATATACTTTTCTCTTTCATATTTTTTACTTTAAAAATTTAAACAATTATCACGCAAATTTCCTTATTTATATTGTATAAAGTTTTTTTGTGTTTTTTTTTTGTAGAATTAAATTATTACTTCCTTACTTTTAGGTAATTCATTTAAATAAATAATATTAATAACAGTATATATAGTTTCTTAAAAAAATAACGGAATTTGCTATTTATTTAAAATATACTTGTTACCTTAATAATAAATGTGCATACACGCGAGGCTCGCCTGTAGCTTCGAACCAACAAAATAGCTCTTATTTAGTTATTACATTATTATCAACATTATCCAAGTATAAACAAATTTGATATTTTATACTAAAAAGCTTTTATTTTTTTTCGATAACAATTAATAACGCAGTTACCATATAGCTCATTGTACCCTTATATATTTTCAACATTAATTCTAAATGTTTATCATATTAATTCAATGCACATTCAATAAACATTTATCGTAAAACTCGAGTAATATTTCATAAGGCAATTGTAAAAGTATAGTGATAAAGTAGATTACTTTTTTAATTAGTCTTTTTTTTATAACTTAATTCATCTCAAGTTATTAAGTTCTGATTTTACTACTTTACTTATTGAAAAATATGAGTAGTAAATTTAGTTTTCCGCCACAACAGAAGCATTAAATTGCGGCTGAAATACATAAAAGGAATCAAAATTAGTCTTATTCCGTTTTGAGAAATAACGTCGAAGTCCCCGACTTCTGCGCTTCAAAATGAGACTACCAGTGATTCTAATATTCCTCTCGTCGTTGGTTTGGCGGCTGCAATAACTTTGGAGCATATTTTTCATGCGCATATATCTTACTTCTTACGCACATGAGCTTAACGTAAAAATTTCCCAATCGTATACTCGACAGCTTGTAAGCCAATTCCAAGAGTTTGCGCGATTACGTATACCGACGAGTATAGCCTGCCTGGCAAATATTATCACGGCAGGGGTTATTATCATGCTGACCGGGGGAAGAAATTACATGCTCGCCTCGAAAGGTCTGGGCTTGGGCGATAAGCTGGTGAAGAATCCGGAACTCCTGGCAAGCGACAAGGATATATAGCCATGCAAGTGAGCACTTGGTACTGGATAGCGTTCATTAGATCGGACATGAGCTTTGGCGCATCGACGAAATTCATGCGCCTATCCCGAGTGCACAAGGTATCCGGGCCGAACCAAGGAACGCTACAAGATCTATCTTATAATAGCTAAGGTCCTAAATCTGCCGAAGACAGCTCCGGAGAATGGTTGTTATAATTAATAACACTTCGAGTATTGCGGACCGTTGATGAACTATGTACCTATATAATATGTTTCTGGGACTAATAAAATATATGTAAAAAACACGAATTACCTAATATGATCAATGAAAAGTGCTAAATATAAACTTTTGTTCTTGTTGTTTTTCTAGCTCGAATAATATTATTATTGAAATTTTCTTTTATTATAGATTTGTCGATATTTTACGTGCATGGCTAAATGGCTAAAAATAAATCTAAATAGGCCGAGCATTTTACGATCGTTTTTCGTTAATCAAATCGTAAACTCTTTTTACAGTTCTTAATAATAATGGAATTTTTTAATATCAAAATACAGTCTCTAAGTAAAAAAAAATTTTTAAGTAAATTTGGAATATTCCCGTTGAATCACTGGTATTTCCCGTTGTGCAAAAATGTAATACTTTGAACATGTGCTAATTAGTAAGCGGTGCTGTATTAGTTAAGTTCGCCATATTTTTGAGAACACTTGCTTAAATAATTGCCAATTTTTATTTGCTAAACCACTTCGTATATAGATGTCGAAAACAATTTTTTTTGCAATATCTATAAGGAACGATTGGATACAGAAAAGTGAAAACCCTATTTTCATCCTTATAAAGTAATTGTTCTGTTTAAAAAATCATCTTGCTTGAATATGTTTTATGTTACGAAAAAAAATATGAATTGTGTAAGATTATGTATGATAAACTGATTTGAAACTAGAACAGGAGATGAAAAAGAAATTTTTTTATTAGTATTATTACTACCAACCATAGTATTGTTTTAATACGACACCTTAGAATATTTATATAATACACATAAATTTATAAAAAAACTCGGGAATTTCTGAACATCAACAAACATCCGAAAGCAATTAATACTTATCTGCAAGTAAAAGATGGGTAAATTTATTTTTCTTACATTATTGATCAATGTAAATAGTTTAGTCAAATTAAAAACGATATATAAGAAAGCGGAAAGTGCCGTACAATCAGTAAATTTGCAAAGTTACCCAAGCACTGAAGTCGCTGAACTCTAGTATCACCAAATTACAAAAACTCCATAAAAATGGGATTGTCGTCGTTGCTACTTCTCTCGGCAATGGTATTAACCGCCACGGCTGCTGGAATAACCGAGGGACAGTTCAACATGGCATTGCAGGCCAACGGCTATAAAGTCCCACCAGCTAACGTTTATCAAAGCTTCGCTCAAGCCACCCAGGACTTCAGCGATGAGGAGGCCGCGATGTTCCTTGCACAATTGATTCACGAGAGCGGTGGATTCCAGTTCATTGAAGAGATAGGTACGTGTTAAAATACAACAATTTGTTTTTCTGCGAATCATGGAAAATCCCTTTCTAATGAAAAATGTTGTCTCCGGGAACATTACAGCTTGCAAGAAAAGCAAGTGCCCAGGCTCTTACAGAGACAACGTCGGCCTGCCGGGCAAGTATTACTACGGCCGTGGTTACATTCAGCTCACCTGGGCAAGCAACTACAAAGCTGCCTCGCAAGCTTTGGGCATGGGCGATAAGCTGCTGAGGAATCCGGATCTCGTGGCGAGTGACAAGTACCTGCCAATGGCGGTGAGCGTTTGGTACTGGAAGGCCAATGTCAGGCCGAAATTGAGCCAGAATCCAAATCTGTTTGGAATAACGACCAAAGTTATTAATGGAATGGAATGCGTGCCAGGTTCGCATCTAGCTCAGAAACGCTACAAATACTACCTTAAGGTAGCTCAGGCTTTCTCCCTGAGGAACGTAGCCCAAGAGCAGGGTTGTTATAACTGATAGTACAAAATTGTTTTTCTGAAGCTTTTTCTTTTTACTAAAAATAAACTGCTTTTATACAGAATTATTTATTTGTAACAGTAAATAATTGTAAAATCTGACGAGGCCTTGCGCTTAATGTATATTTATAAGAAAACTAATAAATATATAAAAAAGTTTTTTATGTATTTAAACTGTACATTTTATTGTCTCTTCCTGTGTTTACGTATAAAAAGAGCAAAAGTAAAGATAATTTTTATTCTGTCTAGAAATAAAATGCACTGTACACTGGTAAAATACATCACAGAACACGCTCAGTTCTCTCTCGCAAGCAAATGGAATATTCCCTATAAAAAATCAACGAGTACATCATTAAAATAATCACTCATATCAGGACATTATTAACTACGAAGATTAATGTAATGAAACAACAGTTCGTTTACCATCGGAGCAATCTCCATTCTTCAATAAATTTGTTAGCATAAAAAAAAAAAAATAATTAAGCTGAGATTAGGCCGGGAAGCACCTTGTTATCTACTTCACCATTATTACTGTACAATGAGTGTGATTTACACGCACGTAGTGACTTAATAAAAGTCCGAGGCAGTCGTCGGAGCCTTATCACTTAAATTTAATGAAATTAAAACCTTTCATTCCTGTAGACATAAAGTTCCAGTGATATGACTTTCTTTGACCCGTGCGACAGAGAGCGTATATAAGTCAAGAAGCAGCCATGGTTCGCGACCAGTCGGCAATCGCGTGCTCCAGAAAAGAGAAACAGTGAAAGATGAGACTACTGCTCGGGCTACTGCCCTTAGCGGTTTGCCTGTCGACAGGCCTAGCCGACAATGCGCCCATCACTCGAGAAGAGTTCGTAACTGCGGTGACCTACTGCGGCTGCAAGCCCCCTCCCGAGGACGTCTATGACGCCTTTGCCGAGGCTACAAAGGACTTTAGTCGCGAGGAGGCTGCGATGTTTCTCTCTCAGCTGATACACGAGAGCATGTCGTTCAAAGCCATCGAGGAAATAGGTAAGTTCGTTGGCCCCTTCGTTTTGCTCGGTTGAGAACGAATTAGAATTCTAATGGTCACTATTCGTATTCCAAAACAGCTTGCAGGAAGACCAGTTGTCCGGGCAAATACAACGACACGGTTGGCCTGCCGGGCAAGTACTATTACGGAAGGGGTTACATCCAGCTGACCTGGGGAAAAAATTACAAGGAGGCTTCGCAAGCTCTGGGCCTCGGCGATTTGCTGCTGGAGCAGCCGGAACTCGTGGCGACTGACAAGAGCATAGCTATGAAGGTGAGCACTTGGTATTGGACGAAAAACGTCAGACCGCGCTTGAAGAACAATTCGAACAAGTTTGGCATTACGACCAAGGCCATCAATGGGCCCGAATGCAAGAATTATCCGGAACGAGCTAAGAAACGCTGGGAGATCTATCTGAAGGTTGTCAAAGCTATGTCGCTGGAGAACACGGCCGAAGAGTCCGGCTGTTATAATTGACTGTCTTGATTTACACCGAAGAAAGTTTTGATTGGTTTTTTTATTTTTTGTACTTTTATGCATTATTTTTTTTTCAATAAATTCAGTTTCTTGCTTGTAAATTATGAAAATTCATTTCAAGATAATAATAACCCTTGTAATACATTATGTTCGAGTTGATTTGTAATTGTTCGAACTCTACAGTGTCTCTATTGGTAATTATATAAGATGAACGAAGAGAGTGACGTTATGCGAGAAAAATGTGACGATTGAAAGATGATAGGAAGTAACGATCGTATAGACACGTAGCTTATTAAGTTTTATATTCGTACGAAAGAAAGCTTGGCAAGCGCATACGCGAGATAAACAAATCCAAGGCTCGTCGCGAGATTAAAAGAGAAATACGAAGATGCAAGCGTTGTAGAATTAATAGCAGGAATTTGCATCCTTGCGAGCTGGACTAGTGCTCGTTCGGAAAGCGAAGAACCGACTTATGGCTTCATCCAGTCATGAAATCACTACTCGACTCGGCAAAGTTTATCCTCTCGTTCGTAATTTCGTTACTCTGTATTCGCGTGGTATCAAGCGACGAGATTCTAAGTCGCGACGAGTTCAACGCAGCGGTAAGAAGCAGCGGTTACACCGCACCACCGGAAGAGGTGTACCGGAATTTCGCCGCGAGTACCGCTGACTTTTCTCGCGACGAGGCCGCGATGTTCCTGGCCCAGCTGATCTACGAGAGCCGGGGCTTCAGGCACAGGGAACAAGTGGGTGAGTGTGCCTGTACTCTTTGCGCGTGCCTTGTAATAAGCGAATTGGAATACACAGATTGCTCGAGGCGCAACTGCGTGTCCGAGTACGAGGACGGACAAGGCTTGGCCGATCGCTCCTACCACGGCCGCGGCTACATCCAGCTCAGCTGGCCCGCCAATTACAGGCTGGCTGGTCTGGGCCTTGGCCTGGGCGAGCAGGCGCTCCTCGAGCGCCCGGAGCTCCTGGCCGACGATCCGGAGTTGGCGATGCGAGCGAGCGCCTGGTACTGGGCAACGCGCGTGCGTCCGCTCATGCGGGCCGGCGGCTCTGGCCGCTTTGGTCTCACCACTCGCGGCATCAATCCCGGCGAGTGTCTCGGCATAAGCTATCCACTTTTTGGCCGGCTGCGTTATCGCGTTTACGAGCGCGTCGCTCGGGCACTTGGTATCGACGACAAGGCCGACGAGTCTGGATGCTACAACTGAAGCTTATGGAAAAAATTATGTATTTTGCCAAATGTCGATATCGAAATGGAAGTATATGAAAGATACTTGCATTTTTTAATAAACGAGAAGGTTTATTTAACTTTTCACCTTGTATAGTTATTAATGTGCCTGCTGTTGTATAACGTTACGAAGGAATAAAACTTCATTACAATCGAAACGTTGTTTACACTTTGTGGAACTGCTCACTGCTCAGTACGCTACACGTGAACGTAATTAATTATTCTACGGTAGTTTTATACTTTGTACTGTGTTCAATGCAAATACATAGACACATGAACGAATAGCACCTTTAGACTCGACCGCGTACGGTATTTCAATAAAGATGATCTGTAACAGGATTATCGTTTCGAGAAAGTAATTATTAAATGTTATGAACAATCGTCATATTTAGCGAATGTTTTTTCTTTTACCTTGGGCATATTAGAAAAAACGAATAAACATCCATTGACCCATTTTTATAAACTTTCGTAAGCATCTTTTTAACCCTCGATAACAAAATTTGATTTGCATAGAATAACAGATGTTACCTGTAAATAATTTTACGATTTCAAAAATTGTGTAAGAAAATTATTCAAAGCTTCACAACAGCGATTAATGAAACTGGAAATGTTAGACATTGTTATTGCACATTATTTGTTCATGCTGTCTAAGTTTAGAAGTCGTTGGTTCGTCGTCATTATAATATACGTATTACTAAATAAATAAGGCAAAAAAAATGAAACGTCATGGAATTAAATTACAAAATTAGATTTGAATGCGCGATAATTTTAGTATCCTTTCATTAAAATACTCAAGTACATCTCTAAATTCTCGAAAAAAATAATTGCTTCTTTTATAATCAAAACAATGCGCTATAAAAAAAGAAACATTTTATAGGATCAAAATAGTGAATAGACATTTTTTTTAAAATTACTTAATTATAAATAATTTACTTTTTACGATTTGTTCTTTAGCCGAATGACTGAAGTTAATTACGATTACATAAAAGTTTATACATCCTGTTTGACACATACAGTTTGTGCGTTTTAGTATATATGGAAGAAAAAGTGAAAAAAATGTTCAGTCTGTGTTGCAGTTTTATTTCGAAAAACAACAGTGTCAGTCGTATAAGCAACGATGAAAACTCTACTTTTCGTTGTTGTAGCTACTCTTGCTGTTGTAAGTACTTATTTACTTATAGTTTATTGATCAAAGGTTAATAAGACAAGAGTGCATTATAATATTGTAGATAAATTTGTACTGAATAAGATTCTAAATTTTTAGTCTTTTATTTTGGCTGATAAGGCCGAATGGAAAAACTGGAAAGAAGAATGCCGAAGTTCTGCCAATCTTTCGGAAGGTGTGTTTTGCAAAGATTACAAACATTACTTTAACTAACAAATTTCTTACCTTTTGAATTAATAAATTATCGTTTGTTTAGATGAGTTGAAGAATATGAAACATGACTTCAGTGATCCTAAAATGAGATGCTTCCATACCTGCTTTATGGAAAAAAGAGGCTTCGTAAGTTGAAAATATGCAAACAAATTAATTCGTTTAATTTACACCTGTTACCTTGTTTACCTTACTACCTTTAATATTTACAGCTAAAGGACGGCAAAATCAATGCAACTATGGTACTCGAGAATTTCAAAAACTCCAAACCAAATCTTGAGGAACATGTAGAAAATAAACTAAAGGAGTGCGCTAATGATGGTAAGAAATTATATTATAACGAAATATATTTTTTATTTTAAATTATCGTAATGTAACAACAAAGCAACTGATTGTTAAAATGTATATAGTCAATGTGTTATATTTTAACTAATAATGCAAAACTTTTATTGCAGCAAACAAGGAAACCGGATGTGAAGTTGGAGGCTCTTTCAAAAAATGCTTGGCTGATTTCTTTGGTGATAAAGGAGAACACAAACATAACGAGAACTATAACGAATAAAATAATTTAATCAAACACACGTCAGATTGTGAAATTTAAAAATGTGTATTTCAAGTTGACGATTAAAAACATTTGTTTACATCAAGTTGATAAATTTATTAGAAGTACGTTACAACTCTTTTTTTGTAAACTTTTGACGTTATAAATGATATATTATGACAAAAATAATTTGTTAAATTATAACTCAAGGTATTAATAAAGAAATTTCAAGCAAACCCGAGCTTTCGTTAGAATTGTTTAATGAATACTAACTTTGAAATTAACCTTAGACATTTCTTAAATATTTTTAAAAAGTATGTATTGTTGTAGAAAATTTTGTTTACTAGTCCTTTATTGTTAAATCTTATTGTCTCTTATTTTTAACTGTTTCATTTTACTTGCAACATTTGGAACGACTTGAACATTACTAACAAAAAACCTTTGTCGTGAAAGGTGATCCACTCTAGTTTATGAATAATTGAATCCATAATGGCCAAGATATTTTCTAGAAAACTGCAGCATTGTCTGCTTCGTGAATTATACCCTGTTATTTTCAACTTACACTTATGTTACGAGCAGAATATTATTTATTAACCGTTAGCCTCGTTTACCTGTACATCTGATTATAGTTTTCGTATAACGTCAAACTGGAAATCGTTGAGTGACGTAAATTGTAAGATCAGACTAAAAGAACCTATTTACTGCTAATTGTGCGTTTTCAAACTCTTGACATTCGTACTGACATAACAAAAGAAGAAAGCTACAATAGTTTTTACTAGCCCCTCAACAAGACAAGCTTATATTTCTAACGAATAATAAAATAGTTCTTTGTATTTCGCTGGTTTGGTGCCGTATTCGATAATGCACGTGATGCCCGATGCATTTGCAATTTTAGCTTCTGCCGGAGTATGGAAACCGATTAGTTGGAAGTCCAAGCCGAAAATAATATTTTACAAGATTTATTCGTTCGTTATGGTCTGTTTAATAACGACTTTGTGGCTTCAGGAAGTGGCAACTGCGTGCTTCGGCAATTTGTCGAGCAGCGTTCGCTTTGAATTGATCAACACTATGTTCACAGTTGGACTCGACTGCTTTAGATCGTTTAATTACGTGTTGAATCGTAAAAAAATAATCGAACTTGCTGACATGTTGAAAGAAACAAACTGCGTAGCGATGAACATTAAAGAGATCGAAGTGCAAAAACGGACTGATCGACAAATCAGGTAGGAAAATTAGTTTCATTGGTCTGTATTCATTTGTTTTTGACTTTTTAAAAATTATTCCATAAATTAAATTAAAGATTTCCCAATTCTCATCTGTTATACTCACGTCTTTTATCGTTTCGTAGAAAATTAACGATAATTATGAATGTACTGTTTGTAATATCGATAACCGGCTTTCTATTGACACCACTACGATTGCACAGCATTGACGAGCGGCCTCTGCCAACAACAGTGCTTTCGCCTTACGACCTTCAATCGAGCCTTAACTATTGGCTGACGTACGTTTTACAAGTAATAGTATTTCGCGCTTTGAGTGTCCTCAACTGCAACGAATGCTGCATCATTAGCGGCTTCATGCTTCAAGCTTGCGCGCAGTTCGACATTTTATCACTGAGGCTCGAGGAGATGAGTGAAAGAGTCAAGTACGCCCTTAAGCATCAGCCCGAGCATCGCGAGTCCGTGTCAAAGGTGTTGCAGATTTTCCAACGCCAAACTATCGGTCAAGCCATTCGTCATCATTTGTTTATCATCAAGTGAGTTGCGTGACGTTATATTTTTTAATACTTAAGTAAAAAAAGAATCAAATTTTATTGTATCGTGTTATATCATATTTGTTTATGGACATACATATGGTTTTATAGTTATGCAAAAAAAATTATGCAAACTTTTATGAAAACGATTGTCATGCAGATGATTGTGGTTTCATTGATCATTACTTTCATTGTGTTCAGACTAAAAAGTATGAAGCCAGGGAGTTTTGATTTTTTCTCGGCAATAGTTTATCTGTTGGGTGTGACCGCTGGGTTCTTTTTTCTTTGTTGGTTTGGAAACAAAGTTACGATCAAGGTGCCGAAATCAATAGTTTCAAAAGAAACGTATTTTAGAAAAAACAGTTTTACGATTATCAAATGCTTTTTCTTTTAGGGATTGGAATTTAGTGATAATATTTACAAATCTGAATGGTCGTACTTGAGCTTAGAATCTCAAAAAGAATTATTACTAGTAATGCATTATTCCTCTCAACCTTTGGTGATGTATTGCTCTAGCATTATTATTTTAGATGTTGCATCGTTTAAAAGTGTAAGTGTACGGTTCAATCTTAAATTAAGTTAGTTTTCTAACACTTACTTAATTTTCTACGGTTTTAGATTATGAAATTCTCGTATTCAGCTTTCAACTTTTTACGAACGTCTGCTTGAGCTTTATCACTAACTACCCTACAAGTGTTTTATTAAATTTACTTAAAGTCGAACTCGAAGCTGATTATTACAAGTTGCAGCTAACTTTATATAAATTATAAGAAAGCAAAACATTGCAATTAAAACATTAAATAAACAATAAGCACCTTTAAAACTTCGCATGAGAGGTTCATGCGGTAACTCTATTTTAGATGGAGAAGTAACTACTTTGGATTGTCAAAATGTAGAAATAAAGTCATATTCATACTTACAATATTAATAAAATGAAGAAAGAAATTTAAAATTCATGATTTAAAATATAGTTAAAAGTACCAAAATCAGAAAAAAGATACAGTGTAAATCGAAGATGTAAATCAGTAGTTGATTGACCCTATATTTTTCTATGTTTGTTGGACATTTGTTCGGTTTCATAACATATTTTGATTTTTATTTTGATTTCTAAGACGTGAACTTGGTCGAGTTACCCCTCCGGAGGTTGAATCTGTACCCGGGCTACCAACCAATCTCAGTCCATAAGTGTTACAGAAAATTGAACTATGTGACCGATAGTAGGCGTTGAGTGCCCGATAACGGTCGGCCACGTACTCGTCCAGCAGGCAGGACTTGTATCCACGGCCGCAAGATGCCAGCATTAGGCGAAAAGCTCGCAGGGGCGCCGCAGTCAACCCCCACCCTACACGCCATGCGAAGCCGGCAAGCCCTGACTTTGCGGACCTTCGGGAATTAGGCGGGTGCGCGCCGCGTTCAAGTTGCACTTTGGATGCGACCGAATGCACATCGGCAGCGGCTATAGTATAACATCGCGACACGTGCTTTCTCGCGAGCGCGCCGCCGGCTTAATTTTACACGCGCATCTCTGCTCGATTAGCTTTGTGGGATTAATTTTTGGGGGTTGACAGTGAGGGACATCTTGAGCGAGTGTGCAGAGAAGCATAAGAAAGTCAAGCTTCTCTGGCTGTCTGGTGATCGTAAGGGATTGTTGGCTGCTGAAGGGATAACATCGCACAGGTGAGTGTCTTTTTGGCGATGGAAACATTTATGCTTGATGATTATATTACTGTATTGATAGTAGAGGTACGCAAAATGTGTAAATAATAGTCGATGCTTTTTTTCGGAGAAATTAATTAAGAACAATGATAAGTTAGAAGAGCATCATAAATCTGTCTGACCTTTCTGACGAGAAATCTCGAGATACTCTTTCTCGAACTCTATGTTCCGGAAGACTAGTGCTTTGATTAATGAAGTATTTGAAAAGCGAGAGAAGCTTGAGCTTTTTGCCAATGCCAAGGACTCCTTGCTCCGCTCGTAACTTTACGAATAATACCTTATCTTTCCCGGCGATACCACGCGTTTAAAAACCACGGTAAAAACTAATTGCACAAGTGATCATTGTTGCAAAGCATGAATATAATCCAGTTAAGAAGGTCCTACAAACGATATTCGTATGATTCGTAAATCATGCGTGTTCAAATACGTATAGCAGCAGTTACAAATGGTAAACGTCGGATTCGAGATATGTCACGAAAGCTGAGAGGCAAACTCGCGAGGAATAAGCTAGCGTATGTGTGTGCGCGCGCGTCATCAGAGAGCACCGGCTATTCGATTTGCCGGCCGGCGTATAACCGAACAATGCCACCCTCATTAGGGGAGCACACTGGTTATCCAGACGTTCCTCATTCGGCGGCTTTTGATGATAGGATCGTGCCTCGATCAAACTGTATCTATGAGGTGCGTAGCATTATAGGTTTATCATGTAACAGCGAAAAAATTTAATGTCAGACGTATGAATGATAATTAAGTATGTTTGATTTGATGGTTATGTTGGTTTTGGATTATGAGTAATTTTGATGGAACGAGCTTTGGACGTTATGGAAAGATGTATAAATTACGGCCTATGGTATAGTTAAACTGGAGATCATATATTTTGGCTCTTACTCCTGTGGTCTGTTTTTGGTATTTTTTAATTAATTATTCAAGTTTTCAGAGGGCACACTAAAGCAAATATTAGCTTAAGCGATGAAGTACAGCAGGAGAACAACAATGCTTCAATGAAAAATAAAGGAAATTTAACAAAAAACCGAAGCGATTTGAAAATTATATATTGCCCGGACGCGTGTCAATCTTTTATCTCGTTAATTTACAATTTAATCCCCTTTTTATGCTATGAAAAGTTCACTTGGCCGTATTCGATAAAAGCCCAGCTTCAACAACTTTCGATCCCATTAAATAACAACCCCATCTATCAAAGTCGCCGGAGCCTAAAAAATGAAACGCAAATATTAACAAAAAAAATACAAAAAAAAACACCAACATCAATAACAAATTTATGGAAAAAAACCAGCGAACAAAAAAAATGATAAGCGCCAATAATCTTGAAATTTCCGTTCGTTGAATATTTATACTTTACCAGCTTTATTTATGTACACGCCTTGAAAGCATGCGCTGCTTGGCCTATACGCATCGAGCTTTTAACTCTAACGCGTTCGGGCGCATCGACCGCTGGAAGAACGCAGCGTTTATTTGCGCGTTGATCTTTGTGTGTGTCATAGCCGCATCAATTAGACTAACGCGCGCGTAACAGTGTTGCGTAAAAGAGCTTGCACCAATACGCGCAAGTTCAAACGTGAGCCGCGCAGTGGATTGGTATAACTACGCGACACAGAGGCTAGAGGAAGGGGGGGGGGGAGGGAGGGAGGTTCAGGGGGGCATAAACGTCGCAGCTGAAAAATTTACGATGGAAGTACGGACCAGCGGCTTTGGACATTGTTCACTCGCGGGGCGAATCTTCCGCTGCTGTGGATGCAAAAATGGAAAAAGAAAGGCGAAGGATGATTTGTAGCGAGAGTCTACCGGGACAAAGCCCGGCCGCGCCGTTTCTCCCTTTTCTCCTGGCAATTAAAGCTGCGAGCCTGCGTTACAGCCTAGAAATTGAGACACTGCTTTATGCGAATATTTTTCGCGGCGTTGTCGATAACGCCAAAAAAAAAACGAAAAAATGAAAAAAAAAAGGAAAAAGTCCACGATAACCAGGAGGATGTGGAAGTAAAAAAAAGGGGGTAGTCGATGGAAAATACGATTTATTAGCGAAACTATGTAGCCGGCCGCGGGTGGGGGGGGGGAGGTGTCCGAGGGAGCAACAATACAAAGCCGAGAGACAAACAAGCCTGACAGAGTTTGGTAAAAGCTCGGCGTGACACAGAGGCGCGCTTCTGCGAAAGCGCACAATCTGTCAATGCCCTCGTACACTATATACCAGTTAATTACATTCATGCAGAGGCACAAAGAGAAAGAGAGAGAAAGAGAGAGAGAGAGCCGCAAGCCGTCGCGTGTACATTTCAATTTATCCGTCGGCCCTTCTCCCCCTTCCTGCCCAGTAATTAAATATCGCGAATTTTTCGAGACCCCATACTCTCTCTTTCTCTCTTCTCTCTCTCTCTCTCTTTCTCTTTGGCTTGATTATTCATCGCAGGGTGAAATTGAAAAAAATTCAGCGGGCGCGCCCGGGAGGATCGCGTTACGTTAGGGTGAAAAAAAAAGAGAGACCGGCGAACGATGAATTTTAAGTGGCTTTTTATTGCCGGTTATTGTTTATTTACACGTAGCAGCAACAGCAGCAGTAGCGGCTGCTCTTTTGAATAAACTCACGCAGAGGCATATACGCCCTAGAGGCCAGTTTGTTTTGGGTGCGATCGTTTTAAGTGGAATCGTTTTATAACAATCCGGCTAGACTGCGCGCTTCATGCCCCGCGCGAACACTCGATTATTCTTTATTTCGACGTTTCAATATTTATTCAATTGTTGCGGCAGATCGGCAGTTTATTTTTATTTATCTGCGGTTATACACGCCGGTAGGGGAATGGGATTAGTTTATGTATCGGCCTATAGCCGGTGTATTTTGTTAAAGCGCTGCTTAATTAATTATCAACGTCTTCCGCTGTGCCGAGCTTCATTTCTTGTAAATAAGTTACGAGCGTTAGCGAGCGAGGATTCGTTGCTAGTAAGTTATTAATCCCTGAATTAATGACATTACGGAAAACTTTCTGCCAGCTCGGCTGTATGTTTACTTTTTTATAGTCTTCTATCCATTATCCTACGTATTTATATACTTTGTGTACCGAAAACACTGTGTATCGGATTACTTTACTCTTTATCGTAAATCATAGCCATCATTATATCGTCCGTGACAATTTCCTCTAAGATATATAAAAAAATATATATATCCCATTGAATAACTAAAAAAAGGATCGAAATTTTTTTTTTACAAAATTAATTAAGATCCAGCTTATCTCGCGGTAATAAGGAATATCGATTGACCCTTTCTCCCTCCGCCTCATTCCCAGGCCCGCCCCATGGCGAACATCGGCATTAGCCCCAGCGAAAACAGAATTAAAACTAATTAGCAACTCGCATTCTGCTCTTCCGTGCCGGGGCCGATTTCAATCTTCGTCCCGGTCTAAATAGAAAAAAAAAGGTATGTCGGTGGTGGTGGTGGTCGGTGGGGGGGGGGGGAGCGGAGAACGTATAACAACTTCTTCCTCGCGAGCTTAATAACCCCTGGCCGGAGTAAGGAAAAAAAAATAAGCTCCGAGTGGCGTACGTAGAGCTCCCCTAACTCTCGCGGCGTCTCACTTAGCCGAGCCTCGCGGCAAGCCGTATAGCTTCGCGCCGCTTTTACACCGTAGCGGCTTGTGACACGCGACGAGCCCTCTGCCCAGGCCAGGGGTTAACGAGACTTCGTTCGAACGTTTTAAACCCCTACCCCCGTGTCTCCCGGCCTCCGTTCCCTTGGCGAATGTGTATAATACGTTCGCAGGTGAAAGCTGGCGTGCGCGTGGACTTCTTTCAGCCAAGGGCCTAGCCGCAGTTACGTGCCTCGCTCGCGCAAACGGTTTCTCTAACGTTCAAATTAGTCAAATTTCATGAAGCCGAACGCCGCTGTAGGACGCAAGCGGCTATATTTATTCAGTACTCCTGAAAACACACACACACACACGACGCATGCTGCACGTGTGCATCGAGAGCTTCTATACGCATGTAATTCAGTGTGTGACCCTCGGGCTATGGTGTACGGCGACGCGGTTACAGACCTCTCATAAATAATATACCCGAGCCGCGTGGAATGAAAGACAAACGTTTCTCTCTCTGCGCGTCTCTCGTGCAGCTCCAAAGCTGTCTCGCCCGTACCAAAGATAGAGCTTCGCTCGAGTTTGGCTGCGGCAAAGGCAAAAATAAAAATAGAAGCTTCTAGACTATCCTTGAGAAAAATCGCGAGGCTCGAAGACGGCGCCCCAGTTTTCGCGCTTATAGCCTTGGCTAATCGAAATCTACAGCCCTCGCCTCTCCTGTTGTGTCTGCGTTTCTCGCCTATTTCGCGTATATGCTATACAGATACATAAAGATATATACATTGCGCCCTGGAAAAGAGAAAGAGAGAATACGAAGGTCGTTTGTCTTTTGCTCTTACTCTCTTTTTTTTTTTAGTTTCATCCGTTCAAGAATTTATGCTAACGATGAATTACGAGATATTTTAAGGTTGAGCATTTGCGCGAGAGCGCATCAGCGTAGATCCTCGGCGCGTGATAAATTCCAAAAATCACCGGGGCCTCGATTCGGCGCGGCGTATATATCGTTAATCCGGCAATTTATCGTCGGAGTACGTAGATCGGCACGTCCATCGACATTTATTCATACTACGCGATTTTATGCCATAAACGAGGGAGAAAGAAGGCACACTGATAGAAATTATATAGGAAATTTTACTATTTTCCTAGCAACCGGCGGAAATAGAAACAAAATAATCTTATTTGCAATGAAAAAAATACTTCT